>JAQBSW010015100.1:0-10379 GCA_029291075.1 Eudiplozoon nipponicum | reverse complement strand
TTAGTAACCGATACCTTTTTGAAATCGAATGAGTACCGGATACTAACTCTATGACCATAGTGTTAGTAACCGATACCTTTTTGAAATGAATGAGTACCGGATACTAACTCTATGACCATAGTGTTAGTAACCGATACCTTTTTTGAAATGAATGAGTACCGGATACTAACTCTATGACCATAGTGTTAGTAACCGATACCTTTTTTGAAATCGATGAGTACCGGATACTAACTCTATGACCATAGTGTTAGTAACCGATACCTTTTTTGAAATGAATGAGTACCGGATACTAACTCTATGACCATAGTGTTAGTAACCGATACCTTTTTTGAAATGAATGAGTACCGGATACTAACTCTATGACCATAGTGTTAGTAACCGATACCTTTTTGAAATCGATGAGTACCGGATACTAACTCTATGACCATAGTGTTAGTAACCGATACCTTTTTGAAATCGATGAGTACCGGATACTAACTCTATGACCATAGTGTTAGTAACCGATACCTTTTTAGAAATCGATGAGTACCGGATACTAACTCTATGACCATAGTGTTAGTAACCGATACCTTTTTAGAAATCGATGAGTACCGGATACTAACTCTATGACCATAGTGTTAGTAACCGATACCTTTTTAGAAATCGATGAGTACCGGATACTAACTCTATGACCATAGTGTTAGTAACCGATACCTTTTTAGAAATCGATGAGTACCGGATACTATCTCTATGACCATAGTGATAGTAAATGAGACATTTTGTGTTAATAAGAGATTAGTTTTCTAAAACGACAAGTATCGCATACTAACACGATGACTAAATGAAAATGAACAGTATCGTATACTTGCACTATGGCTATTGTGTTAGTAACCGATACCTTTTTTAAAATGAAAAGTAACAGATACTAACAATGTGGCCATTGTGATAGTAAATGATACCATTTTGGAATCGATGATTACTGGATGCTAACATTATGACTCTTGTATTAATACACTACGCCTTCCGTTTTCAAAATGGTAATGGTTGTTATTAACCCCAACCATTTCGAATACGAAAGGTTAGTGCACCTTATTGGCATTGTTTCTGCCCTGTTTAAACAGAAGGAATATACGCCACGAAAAAGCATATAGTATGATAGAGGACCATGGCCCTCAAATCATTACGTCAAAAGGGATAAGACTCAACACCTCGCAGTGTGATAACTGCTCGAGTGCTTACGTCACCCCGACAAATCACTGAGTCGTCTACAAACGATTTATTGCCCTCACGCTCATTCCATAATTAGATATCGTAACGACCTCCATGCTCTGAACCCAGAACACAGTTTTGGTTATCGCCCTGGCTGATCACAACCAGACCGACCGAGCCCAACTAGCCACATAGGCCAGTTCAGACAACAGCCCAACGCTCAGACTTACGCCAATCTGACCAACCGATTTCTTAAGGCTTGCAGTTTGACTACACCTGTTTGCTTCTAAGCGGTTTCACGCACTGTTAACTCTCTCTTCAGAGTACTTTTCAACTTTCCCTCACGGTACTTGTTCTCTATCGGACTCGTGCCAGTATTTAGCCTTAGATGGAGTTTACCACCAACTTTGGGCTGCATTCCCAAACAACCCGACTCAACAGTTGACAAAGACAGGACGACGCACTGTGCACACGGGCCTTTCACCCTCTCTGGGCCAGATAGCTAGCCATATTCATGAATGGACTTAGCACAGTGCAACGCCTAAATATGCCAACCTAAACACCACATTGCCGAACGACCAAACGACCGCAGGCTTCGGTGCTGGGCTAATCCCTGTTCACTCGCCGTTACTAAGGGAATCCTGGTTAGTTTCTTCTCCTCCGCTTATTTATATGCTTAAGTTCAGCGGGTAATCACGCCTAATCCGAGGTCAGGTGTTTAAACGACGACACGCATAACACATAACGACAAATGGAAAAGTGATGTCTGCACAGAATGACATGGGCACATTAGCTCTCTTTGCGATTAACCCGCATACATACAAGTAGCAGTGACACAATTAAATGCAGAACATGCAAAGCACAGTCGCGATCACATTAGGCTGCAACCGGGCATGCATGCACACGCATTCAAAGCAACACTGGTCACCGCACAACCCGCGGGCCTGAAAGCTCAAGAGAACCGCTCATATGATGACAATTTAAACAATCGCCACACATGTGCTTATTGAGATTCCCACATCAAGATTGCTCAACCCGAAAACATGCACTAATGGCATCAAGCTAGGCGTCCGCATCTCTATGTAGACAAATGAATACAAACAATAAAGACGCGAGACAGCATAACCAAACGCCAAACGGCTACGGGCAGAGCTATTGCATATTCACACTCTCCAATACATTTGGCAAGCGTCAGATACTCCGTCAACTCGACAACAAAACAACATGTTGAAAGTTCAACACGACGGCTGACAACGAACCAGGCCACGACCAATAAAGCGTCGTGATAGATGTAATGCCGACCCTCGGACAGACGTGGCACCAGGCAGGGCCTAATGCCGCAATTTGCGTTCAAGAAGTCGATGCTCAAGGCAGTTTGCAGTTCACATTAATTCACACAGTTGGCTGCGCCCTTCATCGACACACGAGCCGAGTGATCCACCGCTTAGAATTATACAGTGTGGCAAGAAGTAGTGCGTGTGTGACACGAGTCTGAAACAAGAGAATCGAGCAACACCCCCACACACAGACACCTCAACGCCGATTTCGTCAAACAATTCGAGAGAGGCCTCGAACAGTGACTGCCTGTACATCCCACCAAAACACATGAGCCAATCCGAGATGGCATTTCACGTGAATTTGACAGGCGTACAGGGACCAACGAGAGTTAATCTCTTAACCCAAGCGGCCGGATAAGACAGTGTAGGAAATTGTAACGGGCGGCCCTCGCAAGTCGCCAAAGCAACTCCTCGAGCTCATTGTACCTAGCACTAATGATAGCCAAACGGCAAGCGTGATTGGCATATCAATCAGCACTACTCTGCCTACCCGGCACAAAAATGTGCCAGGAAAACACAACAGACCAGGCACCCGCGTGGTACAACCCCGAGGCGACCACCGAGGCAGACGGATTAGCACGTACAATAATTGTACGCTCCAAGCTCCGCCTAATTAAGCCTTGCCGTAGCGCCGATCAATTTATGAACCCAATCGCCCTACATACCACGCAGACGAGAAACATACCGGTGCAGGCAAATGCGCACGAGCACACCATCAAAAAAACTGATCAGTCCGATAACTACCATGAATTAGGCGAATACAAATCGACAGACCAAAAGACGGTGGACGCGTAGCCATGCACATGCACCAGTGCTCGCCTACTGTAGGATAAACGGGTACACAAATTACGCGACTCAACAACTTTCTCACTGGACGGACCGGTGAGGTAGGCACCCCATCTCTACAAGAAAATAGCAATTAAGGTCTCGAACAAACGGAGATATCAATTAGGAATCGACGACCCCATTCGAAGAGACCCGGTGTTGCCAAACACAGCATCACTGCCATGTTTATAGGCCACCGTTTTGATTGTGTGTAAAAAAGGATAGTATGATTGATCAATAATGATCCTTCCGCAGGTTCACCTACGGAAACCTTGTTACGACTTTTACTTCCTCTAAATGATCAAGTTTGGTCCTCTTCTCGGCACCGGTCGAACAGGCTAACACCTGTTGCAATAGCACCAATCCAAAGGCCTTGCCAAACCATTCAATCGGTAGTAGCGACGGGCGGTGTGTACAAAGGGCAGGGACGTAATCAGCACAAGCTTATGACTTGCACTTACTGGGAATTCCTCGTTCACGGGGGATAATTACAAACCCCGATCCCTGTCACGACGGTCATGGACCAGTTTGCCTAACCCTTTCGGGCCAGGAGGTCATACTCGTTGGTACCGTCATTGTAGCGCGCGTGCGGCCCCGGACATCTAAGGGCATCACAGACCTGTTATTGCTCAATTTCGTATTGCTAACGCAATTTGTCTCTCTAAGAAGTTTCAACCGCGCAGTAGGACGCCCGACAAGAGATCTTCCGCACAGAGTGCAGCAAAACCCCAGCAAAGCTGTCCAACCAGTTGCGGTTGTACTATTTAGCAGAATAGAGTCTCGTTCGTTATCGGAATTAACCAGACAAATCGCTCCACCAACTAAGAACGGCCATGCACCACCAACCACTGAATCATGAAAGAGCTATCAATCTGTCAATCCTCACAGTGTCCGGGCCGGGTGAGTTTTCCCGTGTTGAGTCAAATTAAGCCGCAGGCTCCACTCCTGGTGGTGCCCTTCCGTCAATTCCTTTAAGTTTCAGCTTTGCAACCATACTTCCCCCGGAACCCAAAGACTTAAAGGTTTCCCGGAGACTGCCCGTGGGGACAAACGAATATTACCCCACGGATCGTCAGTCGGCATCGTTTATGGTCAGAACTAGGACGGTATCTGATCGTCTTCGAACCTCTGACTTTCGCTCTTTGTCAATGAAAACATTCCTGGCAAATGCTTTCGCTTCAGGCTGTCTGGTGGCGATCCAAGAATTTCACCTCTAACACCACCATACAAATGCCCCCGTCTGTCTCTCTTAACCATTACTTCAGATCCGAAAACCAACAAAATAGAACTGAAGTCCTATTCCATTATTCCATGCAAGACTTTTCAGACACACTGGCCTGCTTTGAGCACTCAAATTTGTTCAAAGTAAACATGCCGCCCGCACCACGACACGCAATCAAGTGGATCGCAGTGCGTACCGGCTGACAGGCAAGATATACTTAACCGTCAGTCAGCACCTGAACCCAGAAGGGCACAGACACGGCTGAAAGACTGCACCACCTACGCAGCATAGTTCGCCGTCTCAAAGGAAACACGAGGTTTTCCTCCAAAGGCAGACGTAACCAACCACGCGGCACTGCCGTCAAGATCCAACTACGAGCTTTTTAACTGCAGCAACTTTAATATACGCTATTGGAGCTGGAGTTACCGCGGCTGCTGGCACCAGACTTGCCCTCCAATTGATCCTCGTTAAAGGCTTTAGACTGTACTCATTCCGATTACGGATCCTCAAAGAGCCCCGCATCGTTATTTTTCGTCACTACCTCCCCGTGCCGGGAGTGGGTAATTTGCGCGCCTGCTGCCTTCCTTGGATGTGGTAGCCGTTTCTCAGGCTCCCTCTCCGGAATCGAACCCTGATTCCCCGTTACCCGTTATAACCATGGTAGGCAGGTCACCTACCATCGTAAGTTGATAGGGCAGACACTTGAAAGAACTGTCGCCGACACTAGGCCGACTGCGATCTGTAGAAATTATCCAGAGTCAACACGACACTACAAGCATCCCTTGCGAGAAGCCCGATTGGCCTTGTTCTAATAAGTGCACCGATTCCCTTGCGGGTCACGGATTCGAGGCATGTATTAGCTCTAGAATTACTACAGTTATCCATGTAACGGGCACGATCTAATAAACAATAGCTGATTTAATGAGCCATTCGTGGTTTCACTGTACGAGAGCATATACATAGGCATGCATGGCTTAATCTTTGAGACAAGCATATGACTACTGGCAGGATCAACCAGGTAATTCACGTAGTGCACCGCACAAGACGGCACATTAAAGCAACGGCAAAGGCGCTCGCAAACCAGCTGTCCGACAACTCCACGCGTGCTCAAAGCACGCGCAGAACATCCAACAGCAACAGCAACACGGTGAGCTCACCTCGCCAAAAGCAGCTGTGCACAGACTAACAATAAGACACGGCTTGTGCCGCACAGCCACCATATACAATTCTCACGCCCCGCCAGACCACAAGCCGCACTTACGTCACAGCCGGCAGAGCAGGAGCATGTTTGGACCATAGTGTCAACGCTGTTTCCCGAGAACAGCGCAAAATAGGATTGCCAAAGAATAACACATTAATCCAAACACCGGGATCGGGCGATAAGCACATAAAAGAAATGCATACACACAGATGCAAATTCAAGCTCAGCCCGCGTTTTCGACAAGCACAACCAATGTGAACGGCCACCGGCGACACGCCAACAGCCAGACAACATCAGCGCACGAGACATGTCAAGAAAATTTACAACAAGCACTGGGCGGTAATCGACACGGACAGCATAGCACAAGGCCATCCTGAACCAAGCGCAGACACACACCCACAATGGGAAGCGATACAAGCATCCCTAGGCGTTGAAGGTATTAAAATGAACAAAGACAATGCCAAGGCGGCGCACAGCGCACGCATTGTTAGCTTGAAGCAAATCCACTCTTACAAGCCAAAAAGCAAGGCAAGTCAAATGTCAAACAAAACCGCCGCACAGAGAATCATAGGATAAAACTGCACTGAACACGGAATAGCTAACACTAATGTACCTCACCAGGTTACACACCAAGCCACAGAAACACTGAACGACAAAGCCAGATCCTGCCCGGCATGTAACCTTATGTATAATATATATACCGAGTCTGTAAAGGATACTAACTCTATGACCATTGTGTTAGTAACTGATACCTTTTTTGAAATCGATGAGTACCGGATACAAACACTATGACCATAATGTTAGTAACCGATACCTTTTTTGAAATCGATGAGTACCGGATACTAACACTATGACCATAGTGTTAGTAACCGATACCTTTTTTGAAATGAATGAGTACCGGATACTAACTCTATGACCATAGTGTTAGTAACCGATACCTTTTTGGAAATCGATGAGTACCGGATACTAACTCTATGACCATAGTGTTAGTAACCGATACCTTTTTGAAATCGATGAGTACCGGATACTAACTCTATGACCATAGTGTTAGTAACCGATACCTTTTTGAAATCGATGAGTACCGGATACTAACTCTATGACCATAGTGTTAGTAACCGATACCTTTTTGAAATCGATGAGTACCGGATACTAACTCTATGACCATAGTGTTAGTAACCGATACCTTTTTGAAATCGATGAGTACCGGATACTAACTCTATGACCATAGTGTTAGTAACCGATACCTTTTTGAAATCGATGAGTACCGGATACTAACTCTATGACCATAGTGTTAGTAACCGATACCTTTTTGAAATCGATGAGTACCGGATACTAACTCTATGACCATAGTGTTAGTAACCGATACCTTTTTGAAATCGATGAGTACCGGATACTAACTCTATGACCATAGTGTTAGTAACCGATACCTTTTTGAAATCGAATGAGTACCGGATACTAACTCTATGACCATAGTGTTAGTAACCGATACCTTTTTTGAAATGAATGAGTACCGGATACTAACTCTATGACCATAGTGTTAGTAACCGATACCTTTTTGAAATCGATGAGTACCGGATACTAACTCTATGACCATAGTGTTAGTAACCGATACCTTTTTGAAATGAATGAGTACCGGATACTAACTCTATGACCATAGTGTTAGTAACCGATACCTTTTTTGAAATCGATGAGTACCGGATACTAACTCTATGACCATAGTGTTAGTAACCGATACCTTTTTGAAATCGATGAGTACCGGATACTAACTCTATGACCATAGTGTTAGTAACCGATACCTTTTTGAAATCGATGAGTACCGGATACTAACTCTATGACCATAGTGTTAGTAACCGATACCTTTTTAGAAATCGATGAGTACCGGATACTAACTCTATGACCATAGTGTTAGTAACCGATACCTTTTTGAAATCGAATGAGTACCGGATACTAACTCTATGACCATAGTGTTAGTAACCGATACCTTTTTTGAAATCGATGAGTACCGGATACTAACTCTATGACCATAGTGTTAGTAACCGATACCTTTTTGAAATGAATGAGTACCGGATACTAACTCTATGACCATAGTGTTAGTAACCGATACCTTTTTGAAATCGATGAGTACCGGATACTAACTCTATGACCATAGTGTTAGTAACCGATACCTTTTTGAAATGAATGAGTACCGGATACTAACTCTATGACCATAGTGTTAGTAACCGATACCTTTTTTGAAATGAATGAGTACCGGATACTAACTCTATGACCATAGTGTTAGTAACCGATACCTTTTTGAAATCGAATGAGTACCGGATACTAACTCTATGACCATAGTGTTAGTAACCGATACCTTTTTGAAATCGATGAGTACCGGATACTAACTCTATGACCATAGTGTTAGTAACCGATACCTTTTTTGAAATCGATGAGTACCGGATACTAACTCTATGACCATAGTGTTAGTAACCGATACCTTTTTGAAATCGATGAGTACCGGATACTAACTCTATGACCATAGTGTTAGTAACCGATACCTTTTTTGAAATGAATGAGTACCGGATACTAACTCTATGACCATAGTGTTAGTAACCGATACCTTTTTTGAAATCGATGAGTACCGGATACTAACTCTATGACCATAGTGTTAGTAACCGATACCTTTTTTGAAATGAATGAGTACCGGATACTAACTCTATGACCATAGTGTTAGTAACCGATACCTTTTTGGAAATCGATGAGTACCGGATACTAACTCTATGACCATAGTGTTAGTAACCGATACCTTTTTTGAAATGAATGAGTACCGGATACTAACTCTATGACCATAGTGTTAGTAACCGATACCTTTTTGAAATCGATGAGTACCGGATACTAACTCTATGACCATAGTGTTAGTAACCGATACCTTTTTGAAATCGATGAGTACCGGATACTAACTCTATGACCATAGTGTTAGTAACCGATACCTTTTTGAAATCGAATGAGTACCGGATACTAACTCTATGACCATAGTGTTAGTAACCGATACCTTTTTTGAAATCGATGAGTACCGGATACTAACTCTATGACCATAGTGTTAGTAACCGATACCTTTTTGAAATCGATGAGTACCGGATACTAACTCTATGACCATAGTGTTAGTAACCGATACCTTTTTGAAATGAATGAGTACCGGATACTAACTCTATGACCACAGTGTTAGTATCCGATAACTTTTTGAAATGAATGAGTACCAGATACTAACTCTATGAACATATTGTTATTAACCGATAGCTTTTTTGAAATCGATGAGTACCGGATACTAACTCTATGACCATAGTGTTAGTAACCGATACCTTTTTGAAATGAATGAGTACCGGATACTAACTCTATGACCATAGTGTTAGTAACCGATACCTTTTTGAAATCGATGAGTACCGGATACTAACTCTATGACCATAGTGTTAGTAACCGATACCTTTTTGAAATGAATGAGTACCGGATACTAACTCTATGACCATAGTGTTAGTAACCGATACCTTTTTGAAATCGATGAGTACCGGATACTAACTCTATGACCATAGTGTTAGTAACCGATACCTTTTTGAAATCGATGAGTACCGGATACTAACTCTATGACCATAGTGTTAGTAACCGATACCTTTTTGAAATCGATGAGTACCGGATACTAACTCTATGACCATAGTGTTAGTAACCGATACCTTTTTTGAAATCGATGAGTACCGGATACTAACTCTATGACCATAGTGTTAGTAACCGATACCTTTTTGAAATCGATGAGTACCGGATACTAACTCTATGACCATAGTGTTAGTAACCGATACCTTTTTTGAAATCGATGAGTACCGGATACTAACTCTATGACCATAGTGTTAGTAACCGATACCTTTTTGAAATCGATGAGTACCGGATACTAACTCTATGACCATAGTGTTAGTAACCGATACCTTTTTTGAAATCGAATGAGTACCGGATACTAACTCTATGACCATAGTGTTAGTAACCGATACCTTTTTGAAATCGATGAGTACCGGATACTAACTCTATGACCATAGTGTTAGTAACCGATACCTTTTTGAAATCGATGAGTACCGGATACTAACTCTATGACCATAGTGTTAGTAACCGATACCTTTTTGAAATGAATGAGTACCGGATACTAACTCTATGACCATAGTGTTAGTAACCGATACCTTTTTGAAATCGATGAGTACCGGATACTAACTCTATGACCATAGTGTTAGTAACCGATACCTTTTTGAAATGAATGAGTACCGGATACTAACTCTATGACCATAGTGTTAGTAACCGATACCTTTTTGAAATGAATGAGTACCGGATACTAACTCTATGACCATAGTGTTAGTAACCGATACCTTTTTGAAATCGATGAGTACCGGATACTAACTCTATGACCATAGTGTTAGTAACCGATACCTTTTTGAAATGAATGAGTACCGGATACTAACTCTATGACCATAGTGTTAGTAACCGATACCTTTTTGAAATCGAATGAGTACCGGATACTAACTCTATGACCATAGTGTTAGTAACCGATACCTTTTTGAAATCGAATGAGTACCGGATACTAACTCTATGACCATAG
>JAQBSW010015099.1:0-10379 GCA_029291075.1 Eudiplozoon nipponicum | reverse complement strand
ATGAAGAAGCAATTGATAAACAAAATGAAAAGGAAAACCAAAATGATTAGCAACAGCAACAAAATGATAATATAATACAAAACCAAAGAGAACAAGAACAGCACCACTATCAAAAGCAAGAACATCAACAGAACCAGATAATACCAAACCAAGGACGTCGTTAATAGGCTGATCTGGTGCACATTGAATAAAAAACAACATTCTCGCCTTCTGGGCAGGTAAATAATTTTCTATACGACCTTTCGATTTTAAATCATATTGCTGTAAAATATTTTGTGTGGAAAATCAGTGATCAACGGGGAATGCCTGGGAACACAGGAGTATAGGGTCAGCTAGCTGTTGTTGTCGGTAAAAGTTAATTAAGTCAAACTCATTGCGTCTGTTTATTTACTGACCTCTCTAATACAAATTAATTATACTTCTCACTAGATTGTAGAATTTTTAGGTAAATAGAAGCTATCAGAATCTCCTCTAACTTCTTTTGTCACTTGGCTTTCATCTTGTCACTGAGGAATACTATTTTGGGTATTAGCAATAGATTTATTTCTCGCAATTATACATATTGTACCTAAAAATGCCTTTGTAATTGTGCGAGATTTTTATGAATAGGCCCAATTTATTCATCCGAATTTACTGTAAAAGAAATAAAGGTATCTGATAGTATGCATTTCCTTAAACTAATCCACAGGATACTAACTACAGCACAAATTGTCGCTTTGACAGCCTAAGTTTAGTTAAATTGTCTTAACCAACAACAGCTTTGCAAATAGAATAATAAGTTAAGAATAATTCTAATGGAATAGCTCCGTTTTCTGCTTATGCAGAATGTACCATTTGTCCTTTGTGTTGTGCGCAGTTAAAGATCTTTTAGTCGGAAATGCAACTAACCTCTTACAAAGCAATTCATCTTGCATTCGAAAGCCAGAAGACTTCTTTGCTGCTTTCTTATCGAATTCATATACACCTCTATCACCAGTGTCAAGCGATTTCAATTTCATCATAAATTACAGCACCAGGAATATAAATATAATGAAAATTCGGCCATCCCACAAAAATTTATCAATTTTGATTTTGAATATTAACTTCCAATCCTAGTGATAATAAGTACGTACTCAGGTCATAAATACCTAATTGTATTTAAATGATGGAGAAAGCAATATACTTTGTGTCCATTGGAATGATGGTTTTAATGCCATCAGCAAATTTGTATAGTTGGCCTTAGATGAACACATTCTGTATTATTTCCATTATAATTTTTAAGGGATTGAAGCAATTTAGCACTCTCATTCTTCAATGACCCAAACGGAAATCTGTTTACTGGGGATCGACCACCAGAGAACATAAATTGTCCCCTAATAGTGCCCAATAAAATCTTAGCGACAGGAATTTCAACTGAAAATTCACAATTATTTCACGATCAAATATTTTCAGCATATAATGCTAATAGAACATAAGTTATTCAATTAAACAATAATTACTCGGACGAAAATTTAAAAATCAAGGCTATGTTTTATATACTTGCTATTTAATTGTACAACTCAATTATGATTAAATTTAACTTTTCTCGAAAAACATTTTTTAGATACCATGTTCAGGCCCGGTAGTCTGAAAAGCGTTATGTTGGTAGCTTTACAGGTTCAGTATATATATTGAGTTAGATTTTAAGTCGCATTTACAAATTTTAGGTATAAAGTTTGCTACATTATTCCTTGAATACACATTCGTATAGTCCAACATTTTTAACCAAATAAATTATGGGAATAGAATAGAATAGAATAGAATAGAATATCTTTATTTGGATTCAAACCCTACATGTTTCATCAAATATATATATTGGAAAATGTATAATAAAAATGATATCACATCAAATAAATATGTGCAATTAGTCTCATGTAGATAAGTAAATATCATTAGTTGTACTGTACAATATATCAACATAAGAAAGTTTGGCTGTTAAGAGTTTTAGATTCATCATCAAAAATAGAAAAAATTAAGGTATAATTTGGGTGTAACATAAAGCAAAAAATGAAAAACATGACTAGCAACTACTTGTATGTATTGTTGACTAAAATGATGATATAATGTATTACATTTCAATTTTAATGACACAAAACTTTGAGATAAAAATCTTAAGAAGTTATGTTGCTGTTAACAATTTTCCTTGTCTTTTATCCAACAATGAGAAAGTAATATCATAATCAAAATTAAAATTATCAGCAGGATTGTAGACTTTTTCTAGTTCAGTAGATAAAAATTTAAAAGACATCTTTGATGGAGGCGTTTCTCTAAGCCCTTTGGAAATTGATTGTAATTTTTTTTAAATTTTCGAAAAAAAGAATAACTTATTATAATATTTCGATCTTCATTACTGAAGATCTTCATCAGATGCATTTCACGAAACAAATGAAGCAAGCGCGTTATTTCCTCTAGTCATAATATTTATATACCCCCAGACTGACCTTTCATTGGTTATACGTGTGTCACTTGTGTGTGTGTGTGCATTTTCATAACTGTTGTTTTCATCTAACTAATTTAGACCAGAGTGGTTAAATAATAATTTATCAATTGCATGCAATAACTAATCGTTTTTTTAAACACACTCAATGTAAATGACGTAACTGAGATGGGGAGACCCATAATTCAGAAACACTCGTCATAAAACATGCCATGAGTGATAAAACCAGAAGTCCGAACGACTAATGCACATGTTAAATTACAATTCAAACCACTAGGTTGTAATCAAGATAGAGAAGTTAATAACAGTTAATGGCGCACGCCACGCATGTCCATGTGTATGTGTATGCATAACTAAAAACTTGGTTAAATTATTTTATTTTGATACACATGTACGTACATCTAAATGAAACTGCAGTCATTAGACATTAATTTACCCTTTGCACGCGTCAGACAAATTATTACTTATAACTATTGTATTATTAGAATATTTCCAATGGTTAGGGTGGGGGTATAAAACAGAAAATTAAGTTTGAAATCTATTTGTTTTAAAATCAAATGAATAGTTAGAGATGAAATTTTGAAGATTATATTAATAATAATTGTTTATTCATTTGTTGAATAAAAGCTCACTAATAAGTCAATCTTAATCCGATGTTCTTAATCTTTTACTGGAGCTAGCTTCAGTTACCAATTCATGCAATCGCCTTTTTCCACTAGCTAGTGCAGTATTCCAAATCGGACCTAAAGATTTTTCAACAGCTGTTTCATTCATAATATTATTTCTAGATTTAATTTCTATAGATTCCCTAATCAATCTCGTCATCCTATTACGACTACATATTGCTATGCGTTTGCATTCCTCCCAGTCGATAGTATGCCCAGTCTCCACCACATGACGAGCAAGGTCAGATTTAGCAATATGTCCATATTTACACGCAGTTTTATGTTCACCTCTTCTTACTTTGATTGGACGCATGGTTTCACCAACATACTTGAGACTGCAATCATTGCATGGGATCTCATACACTCCTGAAGTGTCTAATGGTTCAATCTTTTCTTTTTGGTTAGGGAGTATAGTGCCTAGTGTAAGGGGCTGTTTTAAAACGGTCCTTATATTGTATTTTAAAGCTATTGATTTCACTTTCCTACTTAATATAGAGTCTGGTAATACCATGACCTTCCGCTCTTCCTTATCCTTATCCGCTTTATTGTATTTCACACTAGGATTAAATTTCTTCACCATGTCCCTCATTGTTGTATCTATTAAATGAGGAGGGTAACCATTAGTCTTAAATATATCGCGTAGTCTGTCTAATTCTAACTTCCTATGCTTTATATCTGTTAACTTGAGACTTCTTAATGTTAATGACTTTAAGATACCGATTTTCATAGAAAACGGGTGATTGGACTTGAAATTAAGAAGGATTCCTGAATAAGTATCCTTCCTATAAACATCTCTTCCCAATTTCAAACCATTTCTAATTAATTTGACATCTAAAAATGGTAATTCACCCGACGATTCCCTTTCTAAGGTAAATTGTAGTTCACTCATTCGATTAGCTAAATTTAAGAAATTTACCAATTTATTGTCACCATGGTTCCATATCAGTAATATATCATCCAAGAAACGTAGGTACAGTTTTGGTTTCAATGGAGTCTTATCCAACAGATTATTTTCCAAATAATGCATAAAGATATTGGCTATTGGGACCGATTAAGGTTGTCTCCCCATCTCAGTTACGTCATTTACATTGAGTGTGTTTAAAAAAAATGAATAGTTATTGCATGCAATTGATAAATTATTATTTAGCCACTCTGGTCTAAATTAGTTAGATGAAAACAACAGTTATGAAAATGCACACACACACACACACAAGTGACACGTATAACCAATGAAAGGTCAGTCTGGGGTATATAAATATTATGACTAGAGGAAATAACGCGCTTGCTTCATTTGTTTCGTGAAATTCATCTGATGAAGATCTTCGGTAATGAAGATCGAAATATCATAGAAAAAGAAAATTACTGGACCAATGAAAGCTGCGTTAGTCAAAACGCAGATGAGGTAATTACAATTATTCCAGTTGCGCATCAAGGAAACTCTTTTAAAAGAATAACTTGCTCGCAACATTAACCACCAAATGTAATAATGTAATAAATGCTTCTACTGACGAGTCGTGACTATATATTGAAACAGATTTATCATAAAATTAAACGAACATTGTTTGCACGGGCGGTGATAACAATTACTTAAATTAAGATAACGATACTGATATAATCACCTGATCCACAATGAACATAAATTTGTCAGTATAAACTAAGTACTTTATAGTGTAGAAAAACAATACATCCAGTATACGTGTTTCGTCCCCATTAGGAATTCATGAATTACTGCTAGGTATTCAATTGAATGATGTCTAGATTACCGTGAAATGTGATAATTAATATCGATGAAAGCCAGCGTGTTTCGATTTGCAGGAGTAACACTTGTTCAGAAATAATTGTAATTCTCAATTTTGGTGAACTATAGCATACACTGAAATCCATTGTGTTTGCACAATGTACTATTTCAGCAAATTTAGTGTTGATTCTTCATCGAAGCGAAACGGAACTCTGTTAAATGGAAATCGAACCCCAGTGACAGTGATGTACATGAGTCGGGCAAAGATGCATGAAACAGAGAGACGTTTAGAATTCTCCACAAACAAATTTCTTCTGTTCGGGAAAGGGTTGTACGGAAATTGTTTTCTTATTAATTATATATTTATATATACAATTTTTTATCAACTGCATATTGAATTCAGTGAGGTCATGCTTACCGCGAAATGTGATAACTGATATCGATCAAGGCCAGAGTGTGCGGAATTACTGGCGTAACATTTGTTCACAAACAGTTGTAATTCTCAATTTCTGTGAAATATTCCATACATTGATATCCATAATGTTGGTAACATGAACCGGCTCAACAACCGTTGTGTTAGTATCCTGTACATTTTCGGTACAATAATGTTGGTATCGGTTACTAACACAATAGCCATAGGGTTAGTCTCATTTACAGATTCTGTATATATATAATACAGAGTGTAGTGGCGTTGAAGTCACATTGCCGAGACTATGCAATGTTAGCTACTCTACTGCAGGTTTACACATTCTTCAAGGAGATTCTACCGCCCTATTACTCCGCATTCTTCACCCAAATATATGTTGGCTAAAGGGCGTAAAACCGACTCCAACTGATGAGTCGCCAGTAAGCACGAAACGAATATGTATGAGATTATACTTACTTTTCATGCTGTCTTTGGTTTATCCTTTAGTTCACAACGGAATTAATTTTTTACTAGATACGCAACACCTAGTACATAATTGCAGATATATAACATCTCCACAACGAGCAGTATTTAACTGTTATATATTGAATTCAGTGATGTCATGCTCACCGCGAAATATGACAACTGATATCGATCACGGTAAGAATGCCGGATTTACTGGAGTAACAGGTGTTCAGAAATAGTTTTAATTCTCAATTTCGGTGAACGTAATCCTGATGTAAAATAGGTACCTTGTTTATACTGCCTTAATAAAAGTTTGAAATTAGTAGTGAGTATTATCCAAATATGCAACTTTTCTGTGTCTCAGCCAAATGCGAAATACACATCTGCAGTTTGAGCTGTTTTAAGCTTTGGATTAATCGTTAAGGCAGCAAAGAAGTCTTCTGGCATTCGAATGCACGATGAATTGCTTTGTAAAAGGTTAGTTGCATTTCCGAATAAAAGATCTTTAACTGCGCACAACACAACGGACAAATGGTACATTCTACATAAGCAGACAACGGAACTATACCATTGGAATTATTCTTAACTTATTATTCTATTTGCAAAGCTGTTGTTGGTTAAGACAATTTAACTAAACTTAGGCTGTCAAAGCGACAATTTGTGCTGTAGTTAGTATCCTGTGGATTAGTTTAAGGAAATGCATACTATCAGATATCTTTATTTCTTTTACAGTAAATTCGGATGAATAAATTGGGCCTATTCATAAAAATCTCGCACAATTACAAAGGCATTTTTAGGTACAATATGTATAATTGCGAGAAATAAATCAATTGCTAATACCCAAAATAGTATTCCTCAGTGACAAGATGAAAGCCAAGTGACAAAAGAAGTTAGAGGAGATTCTGATAGCTTCTATTTGCCTAAAAATTGTACAATCTAGTGAGAAGTATAATTAATTTGTATTAGAGAGTTCAGTAAACAAACAGACGCAATGGGTTTGATTTAATTAACTTTTACCGACAACAACAGCTAGCTGACCCTATACTCCTGTGTTCCCAGGCATTCCCCGTTGATCACTGATTTTCCACACAAAATATTTTGCAGCAAATTGGATTTCAAATCGAAAGGTCATATAGAAAATTATTCAACTGCCCAGGAGGCGAGAATGTTGTTTCTTATTCAATGTGCACCAGATCAGCCTATTGACGACGTCCTTGGTTTGGTATTATCTGGTTCTGTTGATGTTCTTGCTTTTGATAGTAGTGCTGTTCTTGTTCTCTTTGGTTTTGTATTATATTATCATTTTGTTGCTGTTGCTAATCATTTTGGTTTTCCTTTTCATTTTCTTGGTGTTTCTGCTTTTTTCGTTTTTCAGGTAAAGAAGTAATCTTAGGTGCGATATACGGTGTATGGCCGGAGGATTGAAACTTTGCTAAATATGATTGCATCCAATCGAAATCACTTGCGCGTACACACCAATATCCCCCTTTCCTACGTTCGCCCTTCTTATGTGGAACATTCTCGAAATGCCTGTTTAAGGACAACGTGTGTCTTATAGAGTTCTTTTGCAGACAAAAATGAAACAAATACAAAATATCGAGAAAATGCAGAAATTCGTTGGGCGGTTAAGCGGGATCATGCAAACAAGTAGGCTGGTGATTGCGACTGACATTGTCCGTTTGGCTATCTATGTGGCAAATTCGGCGTGTACGAAAAGAGTCGATAGGAATATCGGATTTAAGTGATTTCTTCCTTGTGACGCCGTTGTTGCCGTTGAAGCGCAGAAAGTACGGTCTTCTACTTTCTGTGCCATACGTTTCCCGATGCGGATGCACCACTGCGCCTGTTTTCTGTTGTTTTTTTCGTCAATTTTGGAAATTGACATTCATCTGAAATTCTACGGAACGACAGAGAAAGACTAGACATGAATAAAAAACTTCTGGTGATTATAGCACCAGATCTTTGGGGAAAACCTGTTAAAGGATTGCGGGGATCTCGATCGCCTCCTACCGGTATAAAGATTTTTGGGCTTCAAATTTGTTCGAACATTCGCCTGATTTAGCTCGGATTTCGCTATGGCCAATCCTTCTAGAATTTTAGCCATGTTCGCTACTGTCTTCACTGAAGGGGAGAGCCTATCATACTGTGGGGCGGACAAAAAATTACGAATTCAACTTTGGTTCCAAAACTCTAAATTCTAACTTACATCTCTCAGATTAGTTCTCTATGAAGAGGGTGTTGCGGAGCTGTCTGGCGTATCATATTAGTGATTGTGAAAGATTTTTAATAAAAACCACCTTAGCCTCATGGTCAGAAATATTGGTCTTATACCAACGTTCCTTTAATTCCATTAAAATCTCGATGGGGCCAAAGTTTGGCATGTCCAACTGCAAGTATTTATTTATTATCTGTTCGGCTTCTGTGGGACCCAGCAAGGATTTTCCTTTGTCAGTTCTACAATTTCGTACAGTCAATGTTCGTTCACAGATCACCATAATGTACAGTTTTGTACGTAGAAAAATTAATGAATAGAAGACCTTTCTTCTAAAAATATATACCCATCAAAATTCCCCGGAAGACGTCGACTTCAGAGAAATTAACAACCAAAGTAAAACGTATTCGCAAATGTTAATTTACTGTACTCAAAAGAAATGAAAACAAAACACAGTCGATTGTATTTATACCAAATGTTTTCTGACGACTAAAAAACAGTACAGTACTCAGTATCCTGGCGCGGTCGCCCATTTTCTAAACTCTCCAGCTTCAAGTAAATTTGGTATGGCGTTAGAAAGTCAGTTTTGGCGCCAGTATGGCAGAGTTAATATAGTTGGGTGTCCTTAACAAGGACGGTCTTGCGTTCTCTAGCAAATACCGAGAAGGTTATTTAACGTACCAGTGTCCAGAAGTACTCCTAGTCAATTTAGACTAGCTTTGATTGACTTGGGTTGTGGTTCCTCCTGTTGTGGCGTTGAAATCCGGTTGAGTAATCTCCTTGAAGTTCTGCTGTAACTGGCTCATCTCTCAAGGTGTACAACAACAAGATAGGCGTGACCGAAATTACCAATGTGTGTGAAGCTAGCCCAAAGATCAGTAAAGGTGACAATCGCAGACAGTACGTCGGAGAAACGCACAGAAGAAGGCAAACGCGACAACAGAGTTGCATAGAAAATTCACCGTGCTTAAATAGTCTTGATTGGCTTCTTGCACACCATTGGTTAACGGCGAATTTCGCATTTTTCTCATTGGTGCAGTAAAAATTGAATAGATATTAATTTACGCAGACCAATATTGGGGAACGCAAAAATAACGACCGTGCCCAAGTGGCAGCAGATGGATATTGGTTTAGTCGTTTAGGCGGATGCCCTCAGAGTTATCTATTAGTGTATCATCCAGCCTAGACATAATTAGCCATATCTTTGCAATTATGTTTTTCATTTGTACAGCTTATAGATTTACTTCGTTTCCAAACAATCAGACGAATTAATTAAATCAAGTTTGCGAGTTTGTAAACACCAATCCCATTGTATTT
The DNA here is from genome assembly GCA_029291075.1 of Eudiplozoon nipponicum. NCBI lineage: Eukaryota > Metazoa > Platyhelminthes > Monogenea > Mazocraeidea > Diplozoidae > Eudiplozoon > Eudiplozoon nipponicum. The sequence continues at coordinate 1,121 of JAQBSW010015099.1, read as the reverse complement.
AACCAGTCATCGAACAACATAACAAAACTACCGCCAGCCGCAACGCACTGACGCGTTTCGAGGTTCCATGATCATCATAAGAGTACGACGGTACACTGACTATCAAGGGTCAAACCGCATTGAATATATATGGAAATCAAATTTAGATATGCGGCTCTCACCTCTAGCAGTCTTGCATACATTGAACTGGACTGGAAATGTCGGCTGCACAATTTCTATGCAGTCACGAACATTAACTTTTTGCAGCTTCGCCACATATACATATATAGGCAATACAATTTAAACAATAATTGATTGCGCGGGTGGTGGTAACAATTATTAAATCAAGTTTGCGTGCTTGAAGTAAACACCAATCCCATTGTATTTAACCAGTCATCGAACAACATAACAAAACAACCGCCAGCTGCAACGCACTGACGCGTTTCGACCTTCCATGATCATCATCAGAATACGACGGCAAACTGAGTATCGAGGATCAAACCGCATTGAATATATATGGAAATCAAATTTAGATATGCGGCTCTCACCTCTAGCAGTCTCGCATACATTGAACTTGACTGGAAATGTCGGCTACACAATTTCTATGCAGTCATGAACATTAACTGTTTGCAGCTTTCGCCACATATACATATATAAGCAATACAATTTAACAATAATTTATTGCGCGGGTGGTGGTAACAATTATTTAAATCAAGTTTGCGAGCTTGAAGTAAACACCAATCCCATTGTATTTAACCAGTCGTCGAAAAAAATAACAAAACTACGGCCAGCCGCAACACACTTACGCGTTCCGACCTTCCAGGATCGTCATCAGAGTACGACGGCAAACTGACAATCGAGTATCAAACCGCATTTAATATATATGGAAAGCAAATTTAGATAGGCGGTTCTCACTTCTAGCAGTCTCGCATACATTGAACTTGACTGGAAATGTCGGCTACACAATGTCTATGCAGTCACGAACATTAACTGTTTGCTGCTTTCGCCACATATACATATATAAGCAATACAATTTAACAATAATTGATTGTTAAATTGTATTGCTTATATATGTATATGTGACGAAAGCTGCAAACAATTAATGTTCGTGGCTGAATAGAAATTTTGTAGCCGACAATTAC
>JAQBSW010015098.1:0-7500 GCA_029291075.1 Eudiplozoon nipponicum | reverse complement strand
ATACATAATGGGTCAGGTTTTTATATCAAGACCGCAATCTTAATTAAAAGTAATTGTTATCATGGCCCGCGCAACTAATTTTCATTCATTTATCTTAGTTAGTTTTCTGTTGTGTTCTGATAAAGCTACTGTTATGCGACTAGTTACATACGATGTGATATATATTTATATCAAGCTTGCAACATTGATTCAAAAAAGATAGTTAATATTTGAACTGCGTCAGTTTGTGCTAATTGCATTAGTTTGGTTATGCTTTGTAACTGTCTGTTTAATCATTATATAAATGATAGTTACATCCACTTGGGCCCAAAATTTTCGTCCAATTGAATATATCCCTTAAAATGGCGAAAGCTGCCTAAACGTTACAGTTGTGACTGCTTGAAATATTGTACCGCGAAATTCCACAGTGTATGTGACAATGTTAGCATTGATATTTGCATTTTCTATACTGAATGCACTATAGTTAAATTCCGATAAGATAACGGATGGGATCTTCGCTGATCATGGAATTTTAAAAGACATCCATACACGCGAATAACAGCACATTTGCTCTTTCGTGTCTATGGTTATTTAAGAAAGGAATTGCTTATATATATATATATATATATATATATATATATATATATATATATATATATATATATATATATATATATATATATATATCCTCGAATCGTATCATTACGATGAACCACTATGGTTCATCAACTGAAACCTTGCGTAGAAAGGGATACTAAAAGAGGATCCACTTGTAGTAATAACTGGCCAAAATCACAAATTGGTATATCAATGAATAGTACGTACACTACGTGACGTCAGCATCACAGGGATGTGTATGAACAAAATTATCTTGAGTGTAACTGCCGACCGAGGCAATTTTTGCTGCATCTGAATAATACTCAATGAGCATAAAATCGGCCAAGAAAATTATATATTATATTTTACTATATACATCGTTTAAAATGTTTTCATAATAACTAGAGATCAGTATCAGATATTTGAAATTCTGTTTAAAACAACACTGACGGATGTCAGTGTGAAGTAGTATATGGTCAATTATAATTTTTCCATAACTAATAATTGACTGTTCTACCCCGGTCCTTTGGCATGTGTTCCAAAATCATATTATCGTGGGTCAGATGTTTGCTCGCAAAAGTAATGGCTACAATTGAGGTGACCCATAGGGACTAAATCCAGGGCTTAGAAGATGGATTTTATTTTATACATTGCCTGAATACATTTTTGATATCAGAATATCAAAATCGTGATTTCTCAACCTTGCCTACGAAAAAAATATATGCCATATATATATATATATATATATATATATATATATATATATATATATATATATATATATATATATATATTTATGCGATGTGTGTGTGTTTTCTTGGGCCTAAATTTATATATGTATTTTGTAGGTATAAACTATCACTGTATTAACTATCAAATATAACGCCGGCATTGTCCATATCATTCATTTTTCATTAGTAGTCAAACGAAATAGCCACCCACATATTAAATGCATGCCGAGGTATTAGAAAGGAAAAACATGATAAAAGGCACTAATCCTACCATGTTACACACAGCTACGAGCGGGTACATTTGCAGCAAATCATTGCATCAACGGATACATTTTATACTTTTTAGCCAATTTCAGCATGTGATGCACGCTTAACGACAATGTCTTTATACAAAAGCTACCTCAGGTAACATGGATTGTAAGCTGTTGAAATACACACACACACTTAACATATATACACACACACACATATATATATATATATATATATATATATATATATATATATATATATATATATATATATATATATATATATATATATATATATATATATATATATGTTCATTTTAAATCCGTATCGTGTTGTCCGTAATTATTCCATAACTGCTTTTTATCATCCTAAATAGATTTAAATAATACATCTTGCGCATTGTTATGCCCAGATAATTGAAATTATTTCACGCATACATTTCAAAGGCCCTATATACGCTTTGTCCTGTTTGTCTTTTTATTTTTCTCTTGCCACATAGTCGTGAAATCTTACTTTTTCAAGTTCTTTTGTATTTCCATTTAGGTGCCTGGCCGACTTCTGCATTTACAGACTAAAAACTTTAGAGCAAGGAAAAATTGCGATGTGTGCGTGCTCAATCCTTTGGCTTAACCGGCCCGTATTTCGCATGATTTTATCTTAAAGTCTGCTCATCGTCAAGTCCTATTTGACACAGTCGTATTGAAATCACAATGCTTATCATTCAGACAACTGTCGTGCAATCAACGACAGGAAATTGTGTTTCAAATTTGAAAAGGGCCCGAAAACAGAGCAATTGCCAACTACTAATGACGACAACTAATTATTTAACTATCGAGCATAAGCAATCAAATTCCCGGTTAAAAAAAGCATCTCGCCGTTAAACTGAAAAAGGACAAGACAAAGCAGGTTTAAATCGTGCCTGCCGCAATTATCGACTTGGCATAACAATGGTGTTTTACCTTATCGATGCGTAAGTTATAATTAGACAAGTACGTGCCATTATCTCCCGTATTTTAGGTGATAATGGGAAATATGGACACAAAATCCTTGATTTTTTTAAATTTAAAAACACAGCAGTTAAGATTTGGGACATTCAGTCCTACGCGTTACAACTCTGATTGGTGAAAACCTTATGAAAACCCAAATACTTTTTGGCGGATCAGACCACAATGTCTAAATAGCGCATATTATGAAAATGAATTATACAGCTATAAACACAAGTATAAATTCGTATATATATATATATATATATATATATATATATTTATATATTTACCACCTGCCATGTATTTGTCAGAATAGGCATGCCCGTGGTTCAAATTCGGCCTGGATTGCTCCGGAGTATATATATATATATATATATATATATATATATATATATATATATACATATATACATATATATATATATATACTCCGGAGAAACTAGGCCGAATTTGAACCACGAGCACGCCTATTCTGACAAATACATGACAGGTGGTAAATAAGAACGAAACCAGTCTACACGATGAATTGCATTTTTCATCTTACACTTTGATAAGTTTTTATAGGAAAATTATGTTCGATAAAATTCTGTCATAATGGCTCAATTCGTTAATACTTCTTCAAATTCCATGGTCTATGTACTATAATGACAGATCGGAGGAGATACGTTCGAACTTTAGATCAAAACGATGCCAAACAGGTTGTAATTTAAGGAAATATTGACCAGAAGACATTAATGAGTTTTTAACAATAATTGATTGCGCGGGTGGTCGTAACAATTTAAATTCGTTAAATCAAGTTTGCGAGCTTTAAGTAAACACCAACCCCATTGTATTTAACCAGTCGTCGAACAACATAATAAAACTACCGCAAGCCGCAACGCACTGACGTGTTTCGACCTTCCATGATCATCATCAGAGTACGACGTCAAACTGACTATCGAGGATCAAGCTCGCAAACTTGATTTAAAGCGTTAATAAGTATTTAACTGAAAATTTCTATGTCGCACACATCTTTGGTAGCATAGCAACTCCAAAGCATATGTGCACCGATTCGAGTAGAAAACTTTCATTATTTAATAAACATTTTGTGTTTATAACTGATATAAAATTCGCTTCTAGGCAAAAGCATTCACATATCATCAATTTGTTTTGTATTTTTTTCTATTATGATGGATGAAATTTATTTTAAATTTGTACGTGAATATTGTTTAAACCAAGTTTTTTTATTTTTCAGCCATGCGATTTTACACAACTCATTTCGCAAAAAGATCTTACAAAAGATTAATTTCATTTCTCCAACTGTTTTATCTACCGCGTCTGTAATTATTGCCGTATAAAGCTAACTCTTTTATTTCATATCATTTATAATGTACAACGGTTCAGCCTATATTTTTACATACACCTGATAAATATTTTTAATCAGATATGCTGCGGAGATTATCCTCCCGTTATGCTCCATTCATTTAAATAAATTGCTATAATGATATTGTACAATCCCTGTGCTTCCTGTCGTTGACTCCTATAGCCTTCACTAGGCACAGAAGACAATAAATATTTCTTCTGACGAAGGAATCCGCGTCATTTTGTACATGTTTAAAAAATGGACCACTTACAGATATAATTTTGTTTTATGCAAAATAATTGAATTAGAAAAAATAAATAAGAATAAATTAGTAATTTATAAGCACATTTTATCCCACCTGACGACTGCATACAGCTGTTCTATTGATTGTTTTCAGATTTAAAAAATCATTAATTGCACAGGTGATGAAAACAAATATTTTAAGTAAGTCTGCGAGCTTTAAATTAACACCAATCCCATTGTATTTAATCAGTCGAACCACAAAAAAATTATCGTCAGTTCTGCTTTAAGTTGACTGGTTAAATTAAGCCAGATTGGTGATTGAATCAAGTTCGCAAACTTGATTTAAATAACCATTTTGAGACATGTCAAATTACTTTTGCCTTAAACAATCATTGGTTTCGCGAAAAATGATGAAATTTCTTTTTATATCGCTCGCCAATTTTAGGTAGTCACCAATTCTATTTTATTTAGCCATCGCATACTGGCCAGAATTTTCCGCGGACAGTGCTTGAACCTGGGCACGTCTGCTTCGAAATCTGGTGCTCTAACCACTGAGCCACCCACTTAGTCTTTTCTGTAGTAACAAGAAATCATTCTATTTATAGATTTTGTGCTTCTAAAAAATGTGACCAACGGCATCCACGGAGAAAAAGCACAACCCATTTTCTCTATACGTTCCAACAGACTTTGTCGACAGTCGATATGGTTGAGTAGCCTCTTGCGTCTAGGAGTCTGCATATTTTGCTCCTCTTAAATTTCCTTACTACTTCAGACATTTGTTTAAATTCGTTAAATCATGTTTGCGAGCTAGACGTGTTTACCTCAAGCTCACAAATTTGATTTAAATAATTGTTGCCACCACCCACGCCATCAATTATTGTTTAATTTTAAGGCCTATATATTAATTTGTGGCGAAAACTGCAATCTTGTAACGTTCGTGACTGCAGAGAAATTGTGCAGCCAACATTTCCAGTCAAGTTCAATGTATGCGAGATAACTAGATTAGTGAGCCGCATATCTAACTTTGCTTACCATATATATTCAGTGCGGTTTGGTCCTCGATAGTCAATTTGCCGTCGTACTCTGATGATGATCATGAAAGGTCGAAACGCGTCAATGCGTGCGACTGGCGGTGGTTTAGCTATGTTTTTCGACGACTGGTTAAATACAATGGGATTGGTGTTTTTGATTTTAATAAATGTTACCACCACCCACAAAATCAATTATAGTTTGTATATTTTAAATGGTAGATTGTATGTATGTATGTTTTGTAGATCAAGGAATAATTAATGGCCTTCCACACATTACGATAATATGCGAAGTCGACTGACGAAAACGATATTACGCGATCCATTTAAGGCTTCGGTCTTTAAAAATGCTCTCGTACACTCATGGTAACAAAAATCACAAATTTGCCGTGATCAATAAATCAGAGCTCTCCTGATAAAAATTAACTGTTTTTGTGGCAAATCTAGAAAAAGAAATAACATTGTTTTCAAGGCCCACCATATTTACATTTAATTTTCATGTATCACTTAAACGCTCAAAGTCGAAATTGTGTCATATTACAATTCTACTTATATATAATTTTGATTTTAGCAACTTTTTTGTTCAACTAATATAAACAGTGACATTAATCGAGTTTAAAAGTTTAAATTAAAATTCAACACCGAATACGGGTTATTAGAGCATAATTGCTATGGATATTTGGTACTTCAACTTGAAATTTAGAAAAGCCGCGGTGATAATATTATATTTCGTGTACACATTACACAATGACAACCAACAAGCGAAAACCACAAATTGAGAAGTAAGCATTCAAAAATAAACACATTTGAATTAAACGAGCATTCGTTGCGCGAGCGGTAATAAAAATTACTACAATCAAGTTTGTGATCTTGGAGCTCATATGGCACCCATTTAAACACAAAATTCCAAATAACCATCCCCAATCTGACATAATTGAACAGACACCACACTACATGGGGAAGTGGTACTGAAACGAGCATTTTTATAATTAAGCAAAAAGTGGGTGCGAGGGCTCGGATAACATTTACAATAATCAAGGTAACATTGTTGATATAAAAACTTGACCAATTAAGTAAAAACATTTTCTGTATAAACCAAGAATCGTATAGTGGGTATAATGCAATTCATCCAGGAGACCAATTTTGTCAAATTGAGAACTCATCGCGTACTGACCAAAATTTGCTTCGGACAGTGCCATAAACATTGAGCCACTCTGCTCCATACCACACGAAATTTTCAGTTATATACTAACTAATGAATCATGGCTAGTCTTTTTTCGTTTACGGGGAGCGCATATGGCATACATTTAGAAAAAATGTTTCACATAACCATCCCAAATCTCTAATTATTGAACAAACACCACAGTATATGTTGAAGTGGAAATAAAGTGAACATTTATGAAAATAAAAGAACAATGGTTCCGTGGAAAATTACAGCCAGAACACGATGTGTTCCGAATAAAGACAAAACCGGTCGGCTGGAGGAATTATCTTTTCTACACTATACGATTCTTAGTTTATACTGACATATGTATGTACATAATTGGTCAGGTGTTCATATCAAGATTGCAGCCTTGATTATTGTAATTGAAATTCACCGCCTGCGAAACCAATTTTCGTTTAATTATATAAATTTTCATTTCAATACGACTTCCTAATGTAGTGTGGTGTCAGTTGAAAATAATGACAGATTTGGGATGGTTAGTTAGAACTTTGGGTCTAAATGTATGCCATTTGAGCTCCACCTAAAGGTAAAATAGACTAACCAAGTTGCATTAGTTAGTAAATAACTAAAAATTGTGTGTAGTGTAGTGTGCAGCATAGTGACTCAGTGGTAAGAACACCAGATTCCGAAGCAGACGTACCCAAGTTCGAGCCCTGTCCGCGGAAAATTCTGGCCATAATATGAGTTCCCAATAAGGATGAAACCGGTCTACTGGATGAATTGCCTTGTCTTAATTTATACTGACATATGTAAGTAATTAATGGGTCAGGTGCTTATATCAAGACCGTAACCTTGATTATATTAATTTTTATCACTGCCCGCGCAACCAATGTTTGTTTACTTTTATAACAGTTCATTTCAATACCACTTCCCCATGTAGGTGGTGTTTGTTCGTTAATGACAGATTTGGAATGGTTAGTTGGAACTTTGGGTCTAAATGGATGTAAATATGAGTTCCACCTAAAAGAAATAGGACTAAACGAGTTACATTAGCTAGGATATAACTGAAAATTTTATGTTGTGTGCGACAGAGTGGCTCAGTAGTTAGAAAGTTAGAAGAAGACGTGTCCAGGTTTGAGCCCTGTCCGCAGCAAATTCTGTCCAGTACATGATGAGT
>JAQBSW010015097.1:0-10381 GCA_029291075.1 Eudiplozoon nipponicum | reverse complement strand
TACTTTTTATCTACGAAGCGCTTTACATAAAACAACAAGCACATGAACTTAACATTCAAAAGTTTCATCAACATGATATCCTTATCGACTGGCCAAGGATAACCAAATTCAACAACAATCTACTAGTATCCAGCCAAGAACCAACAGGCCCTCGACTAGAATCAACAAACGTACAATCGGATTGGCAACAAGATGAGGTTGAGATAACAGAGGCGCATACGATGACAGAAGTCTCCAAACAGTGTGAGCGTTTAACAAGACAATCAACATTAGCGTTGTTACCAAGCGAAAATAGCACTCTCGCGCAGCGGGGTGAAACAATTAACTATACTGGGAAAAACAGCACTTGTATAGATAACAGTGAACAATTTGCACAAATGGCTAACTCTCAAGTTATCAAAACAATCATGACAAGATCTCAGACATCACTTCGCAATACTGCGAGAATGACCTTTACATGCAAACACACATACACAATACAAACACAAACGCATACACACTCACCTACTAGTCAAAACAAGAAACAGCAGTAATAACCAGTCAGATTTGTCACCAAAAACATAACCAATTAACAACCCAAAATGTATAAATATGTATGATTGTATAAGAGACGTTTAGTATTCACGAAATAAATGGCCATTATCCTCTTAGTTATTTGTGTTTTTTTTTCCTAATTATAAGAATACTGTGTTAATTAAAACGGCATGGATATCATATATATATATATATATATATATATATATATATATATATATATATATATATATATATATATATATATATATATATATATAGATGATTAGGGAGGTTGTACTCATACTGTTGGTTATATCCATATATATGTTTTTATACATATTGACATGTATTTTATATATTGATATAAGGTATGACTAACGTAATAAATATATAGTAAGAATAGAAAATATTCATGTTTAACAATTAACAATGGTCCTTCTTCTAAATATATATATATATATATAAAGGTGTTACGATATTATATTTAGATATATATGTATATAGATATAATGAATTATTTTAGTCATATGAGCAAATAGTCTTATGCAATTATTTCTATGAGTTGATTAACTTCGCATTGTGCTTACGATTAGTTTTTTGAAAAACGTTAGTTGTCCATACTATCTCTATCTTTCTCTCTTTAATCTTTCACCTAAGCGTCGTTATGACATCCACTCTCCATCCATCTACGTAACTTGCTGCTCCATATTTGAACTAATTTGTTGCTATGTGCGCAATACCTCATACACCATTGTATACATTAGAGTTCCCGGCTTTAAATAAAATACAATATATGACATTCAAGGTTTTAGTTTTTTATCATTTTTGAATTTTGATTACCGTGACATAGTAGCAATACAGTTATAACAAATAACAAAAGGTTCGATACTGTCTCTCTCCCCTACAATATTCTGCATACGAGATGAGATTACGTATACCGGGAATTTGAGATAGGTGAGGTAATGATTGGTCTGCTAATTATAAATAGTTATATATTGAGTTTAGTTACTGAGACAAATTCTATGATTAAAAATAGTGTTGAGTCAATTATATATAAATAGAATGGTTTTGGAACGAGGTTACCACATATGCTTAAATCTGCTATTGTGAAGTTTGTACTGTGTTGCCTGAGGATAGTGCTGGAAAGTAGGCACCGAAACGTCGCCAGTAAACAAAAATGTGATAGAACCGCATTTCCAGTTGAACAAAGAAGAAGTCAACCCGATCAAAGACAAAAAAATATCGGAAAGTGTGAAGAATCGGATCTTTGTGTAACTGCCCGTGTACAACTATTACCCGCGTACGCAAAACGCGGCATTGAATTGATTGAAGTGTACACACCGCAACAAAATTTCAAAAAATAGTACTTGATGTGTTTGTGGTAAAAACGAAATCGGTGTACTAGATGAATTGCCTTTGCTATCTGATGCAATACTGATATTATGCTGAACATATACATATAATCAATATCCTGCTATTAGACTTTAAAAAATTATGAATTTATTTACTTATATATTTTTCTATACGTATAAACAGAATAATTGATATATGTTAGTTGTAAAAATTCCAATTTATTTGTCATGAATACATAGAGTAGCCGACATTCTACTTGAGTTATAATTACCAAGGAGCTTCACTTGTTTGAATGAATGAGATCTAGTTTTGTTTACTATTTTTTTATTTATTAGCATCAAACTTATGATTGTTGTTAAAATTATGTGTTTACAAATGAGAGCGCGAGAGTCAGCGAGTGCTTATTAAGAAAGTGAAACTGCACAAGCTATCGCTTTTCTGTCTATTGAATGGCCAATGTTTCCCAATAATTTGTTACGCCACTATACTTATGATTTGATTTGTGCCTCTCAAATGACAACGTAATGAGTACGACGGCAAACTGAATAGCAGGGATCAGATAGGGATGCATATATATGGGAAGAAAAAAAATAGATGCAGCTCTTACTTCTAGTAGTCTTGCATGCATTGCACTTGACTGGAAATATCGGCTGCAAAACTTCCATGCAGTCACGAACCTTAACGTTTTAGTAGCTCGCCATATATATATATAATATACAATTAAACAATCATTAATTGCGCAAGTGGTGTTAACAATAATCTAATCAGGTTTCCGACTTTTAAGTAAACACCAAACCCGTTGTATTAAACCAGTCGCTGAACAGCATTGCAAAACTACCCTCAGTTACCCGTAGTGGCACCTTTCGACATTCCATAATCATCAATCGTCTAAGACGGCAAACTAGCCACCGAAGATCAAACGGCAATGCATATATATGGAAAGTACACTTCGATATGCGGATCTTTCTACTAGTAGTCTTACATATAATTTACTTGACTGTAAATGTCGGCTGCACAATTTCTATGCAGACATTATCATTAACGATTTCGCAGATTTCGCCACATATATGACGACAATACTATTAAAAATCATTGATTGCGAGGTTGATGTTAACAAGGCCTTAAAATGACCTTACGTGATTTAAGTAAACACAAATCCTGTTTTATTAAATCAATCCTTGAAGAACATGGCAAAACTATCGTCAGTAAAATGTACTGACGCCTTTCGAACTTCCATGACCATCATCAGTGTACGACGAATAACTGACTAGCGAAGGTCAATCAAATTTCATATGCGTGGAAAGCAAAATTAGATATGCAGCTCTCACCTCTAATAGACTCGCATAAATTTGATTTGATTGGAAATGTCAGATGCACAATTTCTATGCAGTCAAGAACATTAAATTTGTGCCGCTTTCGCAAGTACTGAAGTGTTTAGACCCATAAGAGCGATACATTTGTTAGTATAAAATTATAATTGTATTTTGTAGAAAATGTAATTCATCCAGTAGACTGGTTTTGTCCTTATTGGGAACTCATCACGTACTGGCCAGAATTTGCCGCGGACAGGGCCGGAATTTCGGAATCTGGTGGTCTAACTACTGAGTCACCCTGTCGCACATTACACACAATATTCATTTTTAAACGATCTAAAGTAACTCGATTTATATTTTTTCCTTTCAGGTGGAGCTCATTTTGTATCCATTTAGACCCAACGTTCATACTAACAATCCTCAAACTATCATAATTGAATAGACGCCACACTACTTGGGAAAGTGGTATTGAAATGAACATTTATATAATTAAACCAGCATTGGTTGCGCTGACAGTTATAGCAATTACTATAATAAAGGTTGCAATTTTGAAACAAACACATGACCCTTTAAATACATACATGTTTCAGTATAAATTAAGAGTTGTTTATTGTAGAAAAAGCATTTCATCAAGTAGAACGGTTTCGTCTTTACTGGAAACTCATCACGTACTGGCTAAAATTCTTCGCCGACAGTGCTCGAACCTGGGCACATCTGCTTCGGAATTTGGTGCTCTAGCCACTGAGTAAAATAAAAAAGTTTAATCGAATTACATTAGCTAGTATATAATTGAAAATTGTGTGTCTAATTGGTTAGAGTTCCAGATTCCAAAGTCGACGTGTTCAGGTTCGAACCCTGACCATGGCAAATTCTGGCCAGTACGTGAGGAGTTCCGAATAAGCACGAAACCGGTCTTCTCGATGAATTTCTTTTTCTACTCTTTAAAATTCTCAGTTTATACTGAAAAAGGTGTGTACTTAATGAGTCCGAAGTTCAAATTAATATTGCAACCCCGATTAGTGTAATTGAAATCATCGCCAATGCAACCAATGATCGTTTAATGCATGAAGAGGTTTGCAGTTCGAAATGAGGTAGTTAAATAGTTCATTAAAACAATGCAATAGTTTTCAAATAATTATAAGATTAAATTTAAATTATAAGTCGCGTCAGTGGGTTTTTATACAAAAAGAGGATAAATAAAAACAAAATTATTAAATTAATCGTCTAGGAAATAAGTTAATATCGAATAATGTTCTTTTTTATTAAAAAAATCCTGTATTCCAAAGGTACAAGTTTTACCGGTTCCAGCTGCTATACCCTTTATGCATTATTTGGAAAGTAATTTTATAGAAAATTTACCACTTTAGCTTAAATAATATATTCGTTTTGTGGATAACATTTTAGCGATCCGTTAATATAATGCGGATGAAATAGTATTTTTTTTAAATTTAGCTAAACAAATGAGCAAACTCCAATTTACCATTAGAAAGCAATCATCAGATGCAGTATCTTAATTGGATTTCAATTTAAGTAGGAATGGTAATGAATTAGAATGAGTTTTTTTCAATAAGTACACCTCCTCGGTAATTCTTATAAATTTCAAGTCAAATTATATGTATCCCAATAAATTATTGTTTCAAAATTCTTAAAAATTAGGAGCCTAATATTAACAGACATTAAACGTCTGAAGGTGGAATAAGACTGACAGCATAATATACTCTAGGCTAATGATTAATGTTAAAAATTAATAAACCCAACAGTAACGAAAATCGTAAGAAAATGTTTCCATACTATAAGGTTTGGAAAATCTGATTGATTGAATTAAGATAGTAGGATCATGATACCACAAAACACTGAACTAAGCAGGTATGTTAAATCAAGAGCTTTAAATTATAATATAACTACAGCTATTAGACAGAGCCGTACGCTAAACACAAGACTCCTTAAGTCAAATAAATTCAAACTTTAGAGGCATCAAGATATGGTAAAATTTCATGCAAGGTCTGTCGTTTTATGTATGTTGGTGAAATCGTGCGCCCAATCAACGTTAGATGAGTATAACAGTCGAGCTGCATGTAGTTATAAACTTGTTGCAACATTTGATCTATCATTCAGTAGTAACAGCAAATCAAATTAACTGGGTTAATCTAGACGCAAAGCGATACATAGTCGTAATATAATGACAGGATAATTGGGGTAATCCAGCGAAAATTAATCAGTCGATGATATTATGAATGAAAGAGCTCTGACAAATTTGTTAGTTTCAATTTGTAATAAGGTATTATCTAATAGTTCTAAATGACGATCACATTAATCACAATCTGCGGCTAGCTCTAGGTAAAGATTAGAATTATTCGATTAAGGTTCGCTTATTATCATATTAATATTCAATCATCCAATTATTTCACCCGTAAAATGTTCTTTCATTTTATCCTTTTATTTCTGGTATTAATGGGCCTAAAGCTTATTAAAGGACTTTAAAATTTTATTGTTTTATATTGCCTAAACTTTCGTTAATTTATTTTCGAATCTTTTTGTCTTATTCTCAAGCTCTCTTTTGGGATCACTGGTATAACATCGTTTTAAATTTAATGAACAAAGCCACTATTCAGACAAGTTCAGAGTGTAAATTGACACCTATTGACAAACGTTTGATCAAAAAGGATATGAATGTGCATAAATTATACCTAAATTAATGGTTATGCATTCTATACGCACGGACATATTCACATACGTCACCTACACCTTTATATTTAATTGACGAAGTTTGTTACTGAACTACTTATTCCTAAGTTAATCTCATGTGGTTCTAGTGAAAATTTGTGCGTGTATTGTTCGACGGTTTTTAATTTTATAATTTGTATTTGCATAGTAGAATTATAGAACTGCATATTTTGAGAGAATCCACTTTAATAACGACGATAACATTTAAAAAAACTTGTGTTAAACATTTCAATTAGTCCATAAATTCTATGAAATAAAACAATAAAAATTAACTTATTTGTAAATTTTTTAAATTATAACGCAACAGCATATTTGAACATTTTTCTGGTCTTTTGCACTTGTTTAATTTTCAACAATATATTCAATTATTCTATCGCACAAAAGTACTTCTATATCACAAGTTGAGTGAAAAATTCTCAATGTTAACAATTAAAAGCTAAAAAATAAATTTATATGACATTATCACTAACAGGGCTGATACAAAAAATTGAAAAATGCCATAAACTCGACAGAAATACATTAAATAAATAAATAAATAAACAAATAAATAAATGCATTAAATAATTTTTAGTTCATTGTCTTACCCTACTCACTTTCCAATCAAAGCAAATGTATGTCTAATTGATAACCGTAATAATTTAAAACCGACATGTATTTTTTATTATTTACAACACAATAATTTAAACAGGTTCATTACCGGTGGTATTTATCATAATTTATTTGGTAATTGATTACGTACAAAAGAAATTTTATTGAACAAGAAATTATTATCTGCAAGCTATCGAAGAATAGGCTGATTAATTGAAGATAAAAATAATGAAGTACATATTACATGTGCCTTTTAAATCGGGTTCATATACCCTCCTGTTTATTGACTTAAATTACCATAATCAAAGTTTCGATCTTGATATAAACACCTGCCCCATTAAGAACATATATTTGCCAGTATAAACTAGTTATTGCGTAGTACAGAAAAATAAATTCATGCAGTTGACCGGTTTCGTTCTGGAACTTATCACGTACTGGTCAGAATTTGAACCGTAATGAGTACCCAATTAGGACGAAGCCGGTCTACTTGATGAATTGCCTTTTCTGTACAATATAGCTCTTATTTTGCACTGTAAAATGTATGTACATAATGGGTCAGGTGTATATATCAAGATGGCAACTATGATTAACTTAATAGTTATCACCACCCGCACAGCCAATGTTCGTTTATTTATATTGACTAAAATGTTACAATTTTATGCAATAAATTAAAATTATTATTCATAAAGCTTGTACAGTCAAAAGTGTGAACTTACTTTCATAGGTTATAGAACATAAGGTGCAAATATATTAACCAGCTCTTATGTATATAGCTTCGGAGATATTAGATAGACCATTTTAACCTTAATCCATTTTGCAAAATCTCTTTTATACTAAAACTATACAGTTGAATATCTTATAGAGTAATTTTTTTACTATCATTACCCATCTATTTTAGCACATCTACTTTCTTTTCGATGTGCCTCTTTGCAGAAGGTGTATAACGAAGAGACGTTCAGAGATCCATAACTTCTTGTCTTAATCAAATTTCCATAACAATATCAGACGATGAATTATGACGTGATATAGAATTTCAATCAGTTCGACAACCACTTTCCAACGCTTTGGTAAGTTTTTAATTAATCTTTAATACAATCCACATTAAATGTATACTAAAATCGCCAATATTATCGAATATCGCAAATATAATTAGCAAATCACAGTTAGTTTATGTATCTAATTACATAAAGTATCTCATCACCATTGGTATAGATATAAGAGCAATGTTAAAAGACATTGGACAAAAATCGAGACTTCAGTTATTCTGGAATTGGTTTGCAGTTGTTTAGTATGGCTATTATAATACTGAATTAACACTGCATTTTGGATAGAAAGGAATTTCACTGTCATAAAAGACATGGATTCACCTATATTTAACTTACAAAATTTATAATAGCATCAAAAGTGATTTAATCCAACTTTTTGAGATATATATGAAGATTAATAATGCATCAACATTTTACATCTACATCTATGAAATAGATCCACATGGACAAAAAATTCTTTTTGTTTGAGCGTTCTCCTAGATATTAACCTATAATCATTTCCAGTGGTTGGTCCTTTAGTTTTAGGAAATGGGTACGCCAATACTACTGAAATTTTCGATGAAAGAATACAATTTCCTAAGATGTTATTAAAAAAATAGCCAAGTAGACTTATTAATTCATTGCTAAATACTTATTTTCTGCTGGCGTTTCTAAATGATCTTATTTTGATAACTTCCATTTCTATCATATGTATACTAATAATTTCAGAGTCGAATTCGAATTAATCCTTGCTGTTAAACAAAGAATGTGAAGTTATTACATCATTGACGTTATTAAGAGTGTATTTGATTTATTCGACTCCACGTCTTTATATGTGAGGTGAACCTAAATTAAGACCTCTTACTTGAAAAACATAAAATTAAGTGCCAAATTCGTGTAGAAGATAAAGTAATATTCATCCAGTTTAACCACGTTTATCTGGTTTTACAGAACAAATAGGGACAAAATCACATAACTAAAGCGTGTCTATCTATTATTTCGTTCAATAGATATTATGTGACTATGACTAAGGGGAATATCGCACAAACTCTATTAGCTTATTTCAAAGACTTGTTAAATATTGCGGATTGCCGAACCATACCGAAAAGTTTTCCGAAATATTTTCGCCAAAGAAAATAGCTGAAACATCAAAGATGCTTTTCTCAAAAAAGATCAGTTAATTTTGAACTTGCCAGCTCCGCAAGAACAAGTATTTTGTTCTAAGCTGAGTTGATACCTGACGCTGAGGTAAATGCTTTCCTGGATCAAGTACCCGCCGCGCCAAATCTGGCTAACATTGAGATGTGGTCATTGAGAACGAATCAGGTCTTGGGGTTGAATTGTATTTGCTAACTGAAAAAATGCTCATACTATGTTGAGATGATTTTAAAGATAAAATTTTATCATAATACAGAGAAAATATATATTTAGAATAAATATTATGGAAAAGTATAAATATCCATATATATATATATATATATATATATATATATATATATATTGTTGTTTGTGTTTAATAGAGCCATTTTATATTATAATATATGCTTTATTTCAATCTTTATATAGTGCAAATCAGAAGAAAACTGGTGTTGTAGGTGTAATGCATTTCCAAATATATAAATTCCCGCACATAGCGGCAATATTTAGGATTAATTGCTTTCTAAATTTACTTAATTAAACTAACTTACTTTTTACATATCCACACACTTGACTTCCCTTTATTTAAAACCAAGAGGTTTGCTTTTATATATTAATGTAACTTATTTTAATTCATATTTTTAATATGTATATAACTTGACAATTTACAAATATTTTTATCCATTCAACGTAAAATAAAAAATTTACAAAAAAAATATGTATATATATATATATATATATATATATATATATATATACAGATATGTTAGCTTTATTCATTAAAAATATATGAACATGTATATTGGACAAGAACAAAAACGCACACACGTTAAGAACCAATATGTCAGGACGTGTGTGATTTTAGCTTTAGGTTAAGCACGCAGTTCATAAACAACTTATTATTAATATTTCAAAATTAGATACTGCAGATAATATACGTTTAAACAGATAACGAAAGTAAGCTGAAAATTTTCGCAAAATTATATATTCGAACTAATAATTATTTGAACAATATTGAAATGGAAGTTGCATTGAATAATTGTGTATTTTAATTTAATTAAAGAATAAATAATAGAGCATTGACTGTCAGAATTAAATTTGAAACATTTATAACATGTAAACTTTCAATAAACTTATTTGTTCCAACTTGTGAAATATATATATATATATATATATATATATATATATTTGCATGAAACGTTGTTTTTGTAAGACATTTTAATTTATTGTATCGTATTACGTGAAATTAGCAAATGACTTTTAATTTAAGTGTAAACGAAAATATTTAAATAATGATTACACACAAAATAGTCTTGTTTAAACAGAATAATATTTGAAAGTAACAAATATGTACAATGAGCATTAAAAATATTGTCGGTATTCATTCAACCAACCAACGGCTACCGATTTTTGTGAATAAATCCTTAAATGTTACATTATTGAAAACGAAAAGACAGTGTAAGCGCAATTATATTTTAAAATAAAAATTAAATTATAGATTAAACTAATTTTATATGAAAGCCTCAAATTATTATAAATATTAAGTTTTAAAATATATAATACAGGAATCTCTCTGAGCTGCTGAAAAAATTTTTATTTGGAATTACTTATTTTCACCAAAGTTATATTTTATAACTACAAAGAACGTCCAAAGTAGTAAAGTCAATCAAATTTAGTACTATATTAGTAATAATATTCGAGTGAGGAAAAATTATTTAAATCTAG
>JAQBSW010015096.1:0-10381 GCA_029291075.1 Eudiplozoon nipponicum | reverse complement strand
ATCATTATCATCATTATCATCATTATCATCATTACCAGAGAATGAGATAACACATAGTACCGGGTGAAAATCAGCAAATCCAATTTTAATATAAAAATATTTCCATCACCTACAGAACCAATGATTGCCTGAAGTCAAAACTTGTGGAAGAAGTTGCAAGAATGTTCTTTTTTGTGAAGCCGACATTTCCTGCTTATGAGAAACTACCAGTTCTGAGAGCCATGAATCTAATTTCCCATAATTTATATTTGCATTGCAATTCGATCCTCACCATCAGTTTGCAGCCATGCTCTGAAGATGATCATGGATGGTCGAAACGTGTTAATACGTGCGATTAGCGGTAGTTCTGCCATAGCCTGCGAATGGTTAAAAACAATCGAATTGGTATAATTAAACGAAGATTGGTTGCGGACTTGATATAAAAACCTGACCCATTAATTGCTTACATATAATAGAATCAGATTGTAGTAGAAAGGTGGTTCATCCAGTAGACCGGTTTCGTCCTTATTCGGAACTCATCATGTACTGGCCAGAATTTTGCCGCGGACAGGACTCGAACCTGGACACGTCTGCTTCGGAATCCGATGCTCTAACCACTAAGCCATCCTGCCGCACACTACACTACACACAATTTTCAGTCATATACTGACTAATGTAACTTGGTTAGTCTATTTTTCCTTTAGGTGGAGCTCATATGGTATCCCAATATGGACGAAACCGGTCTACTGGATGAATTGCCTTTTCTACACTATACAATTCTTAGTTTATGCTGAAATATGTAAGGAATTAATGGGTCAGGTGTTTATATCAAGATCGCAACCTTGATTATAATAATTGTTATCACCACCCGCACAACCAATGTTCGTTTAATTATATAAATGTTCATTTCAACACCACTTCCCCATATAGTGTGGTGTCTGTTCAGTAAGACAGATTGGGGATGGTTAGTTGGAAGTATGTGTCTAAATGGATGCCATATGAGCTCCACCTTAAGGAAAAATAGACTAACCAAGTTACATTAGTTAGTATATGACTGAAAATTGTGTGTAGTGTAGTGTGCGGTAGGATGGCTCAGTCGTTAGGCATCAGTTTCCGAAGTAGACGTGCCCAGGTTGGAGTCCTGTTCGCGGCAAATTCTGGCCAATACATGATGAGTTTCGTATAAGGACGAAACCGGTCTACTGGATGAATTGCCTTTTCTACACTTTACAATTCTTAGTTTAGTCAGATTTATGTACCGACTCACAATGAGCTTAGTCACGTCGTTTGTGGGAAATGGAGGTTCTGTTCACACGGCGGTAAATGTATTCAAGTTTTATATTTGATGTCTGATGACAGGATTTCGACAATATATATTTTGCCAGTATAATCAAAACATTGCATGTGCACAGCATGGGCAATTCATCCTGTAGACCAGTTTCGTTATCATGGGAAACTCTTCAAATACTGTCCAGAATTTGCCGCAGAAGGGACTCGAACCGGGGCACATTTGATTCACAGTTTGCGATTTTAAACGCTGCACCACACGTTTCGCATAATATACACTAGTCTAGATTATGTCTCATCATATTTTTCTGGTTGCCTTTCCTAAAGTTAAAGCTCTCTGCCTCCGATCTTCCATTATCAAGCAGACACTATTCAACTTTGGGAAGTTATATTGATTTGAAGTCGCAGGACAAGATTTTTATTAATTTTTCCCCCACTATATATACACACACACACATATATATATATATATATATATATATATATATATATATATATATATATATATATATATATATATGAATGATGCATGTGCGTAAAGGTATATGGTTATATGTGTGTATATTGGCTAAAATCAGACAAGTTATTTGCAATGTGGCTCCATACTTTAAACTATTAAATAAATAAACTTAAAAAGGACAGGAGCAGTAAAACTGCACACCCGGTTAATCAGCCTTAATTTCATATCTTTGTCGTGATTTTAATTCGTTATCCATTTTCGGTGACCACTTGTACCTTAGTTCACATTTGGAAAGATGGATTACACTCGGAGTAACTGCTCCTATTGATAATTGGCAGGGAATTAGGGAAACAGTTAAGTCATTAATTGTACTAATATCTTTTTCTCAATTTACAAGCTATGCGTGTCCTGTATGAAATGGCCTATTACTACGCGCACCACTATCAATAACTAGCTATGCATTTGATTGAAATTAGTCCATCGCAAATTATTAGGCATTTGAATTTCAATCCTTCTGGTCACAACTGAACTAATTTGTTACTAGGTTCGCAAAACCTAATACATACTTGCATATATATTAGTTCTTCGCACCAAAACAGTATTTGACAGAAGAATGTTTGGAATGGTAATATGTCATTGATTGCGCAGGCGGTGGTACGCGTTTCTGAAGTCAAGTTTCCGAAATCGAGATAAACACCAACCCTTTGGAATCTAACCAGTCTGACAATATCGGAAATCGACAGTTTTTCACGTTTACTGATTTGTTTCGACCATCCGTAGACTAAATATTTAGCAATAGATTTTGGTTAAATGAAGTTTGCGAATTTCAGATAAACAAGAATCATTGTGTACATAACCAGTCACACAGCAGCAAACCACCGTCAGTCACGCGTACTGACGCGTTTTGACCCAGCATGTACTAAACATATCCTTAAATCAAGTTTTCGAGCTTGAAGTAAACACCAATCCCATTGTACTTAACCAGTCGTCAAACAACATAACAAAACTACCGCCAGTCGCAACGCACTGACGCGTTTCGACCTTCCATGATCTTCATCAGAGTACGACGGCCAACTGACAAGCGAGGATCAAACCGCATTGCATATATATGGAAAGCAAAATTAGATATGCGACTCTCACCCCTAGTAGTCTTGCCTACATTGTATCAATGACTGGAAATGTCGGTCAAAATTTCTATGCAGTCACGAGTATGTTGCCTGTAGCTTTCTCCACACACACACACAAACACACACACACAAATATATATATATATATATATATATATATATATATATATATATAATGTCCATGCCTTTTAATAGAATTATAATAATTATAAATATAAATATAAATATAAATATAACAAATATAAATATAATTATATATATAAAGATAATACAATTAAACAATAATTGATTGCGTGGTTGGTGGTAACAATTCTTTAAATAAAGTTTGCGAGCTTGAAGTAAAGTCAGTTTGCCGTCGTACTCTGATGATGATCATGGACGATGGAAACGCGTCAGTGCGTTACAGCTGGCGGTAGTTTTATTATGTTGTTCGACGACTAGTTAAATACAATGGGGTTGGTGTTTACTTCAAGCTCGCAAACATGATTTAAAGAATTGTTACTACCACCCGCGCAATCAACTACTGTTTAATTACTTCATTAAGTTTAATTGAGAATGATATCGTACGAGACAATGTTCGTTTCGTAGAACGGTTATTCCAAATTCAACCAATGCACAGGGAACAGAGATTTTCAAAAAAAAATTTAAACAAAGATCTGTCCTTAGTTATTCCAAGTTAAGTGGAATTATCGAATAACTGACAGTTAAATGTCTTACGCCTAATACTAACTTTATATTTTGTCAATAAATGTGGGAAAGTTAAACATATAACCTCTTATACGTAGTAGTAGAAATAACTTCTTGCGAAACAAGCAAAGCGGCATAAAAGCTAACGCAGTGTTGTAAATGGTACCAGCACAATTGTTGTAGAGATGGGCTAAATTTGTGACTAACAATAATTCGAACCAATCTGCTATTCCAGCGAAGCCTTATACTTCAGTCATGATCGCCATCAGTTAAAACATTTTCTTAGCATTTAGGACAATATTCAAAGTAACATATAATAGTGATGTATTCCTGAATGCGGTTTACTAATATATTTACACTTATGTAAACCTACCACATTCTATATCCAAATATGTATTGTTATTGCCGCATTTTTCTGGCCACTAGTGATGAATCGGCATTAAGCACAAAACGCTTGTGTACAATAGATTATACCTATCATTCTTGCTTTGTCGTTTATCCTCCTAGTTCTATTTGAAATTATTTGTTACTTGGCGAGAAACACATATTACATGATTGCATATATGTTAGGTCTCCGAAGCAAGCAATATAAACAAATTATATATTTACTTGAATGGTGTCACCGTTAGCACGAAATCTGGTACCTAATTTCAATCAAAGCCAGAGTAACAGGTGTTCAGAAGTAGTTTTATTTGTAAATTTGGGTTAAATTTAGCTTTGAAATTGGTTGATTTTTGTTGCACAGTGCAAATATCAAATTTATCTCATCCCCGACATTCTGTCATGGGCACTCTCAGTTCCGAAAGTATCTGATTGATCCTCATTTCCAAGTACACGTTGAGTTTGATGTCGTGGTGGCTGGGTGCTGATTCTTCTCCCCATTCTGAAGGCTTCCACATCATTCGAACTAACCACTGGAAAAGTGGTTCGGTCTAATCTTGGCTGCCTGGTGACGTTTTGGTACCCCATTTCCAGTATCATCATCACGTATTCTAATAACACACAGTACATTGCTCAGTTTTTAATTAAATAAAGACTGCCAATGCGCATGCGAAGATTAATTGATTAATGAAAATAACTGCTTTGATTAGGAATGTTTTTTGGACACACATCAATTAAATCAATGGATACGTCCTTGGGAATCTCATCGTGTAGCCACAGTCTATTGGAAAATCTCTTTGAACGGTACGTATATTTACTAGCTTTAGCTAAGTAAGATAATATTTATAACAAAGTTCCTTAACACACGTATCCTATAAAATTATACAAGTAAACTTGCTTTTTAAGAAATTATTAAATAAAGTTTCCAGTTTCTAAAAGAAAATTTCAAACTATAGCACAGAAATTCGGTTATATAAAATTATCGACAGTTAAATACAATTTGAGTAGCGTTTACTTCAAGCTCGCACACTTGATTTGATGCAATTTTACCACCACCCGTGCAATCAATGATTGTTGAAATTTATGATCAATTTATATGTGGCGAAAGCTGCAAAAATATTACAGCTCGTGACTGAATAGAAATTGTGCATCCGATATTCTTAGTCAAATAAAAAATAGGCGTAATTACTTGAGGTGAGAACCACATATCTAATGCAACTGATGAAGGTCTATGGTAAGTTAGGCCGAAATATATTGTAAAAAGAAAACTACTGGAACAATGAAAGCTGCGTTAGTCAAAACGCAGATCATGTAATTTCAATTAATCCAGGTCCGCTAATAAAACCTTCATTCAAGTAATATTTAACATGGAATTTTAGCAGGAATGCGCTTGCTTCATTTGTATCGTTTGTTAAACTTGTGAAACAAAATGCAACTGATGAAGGCCTACGGTAGATTAGGCCGAAATATATTGCAAAAAGAATACTACTGGAACAATGAAAGCTGCGTTAAACGAACATTGGTTGCGCGGGTGGTGATAACAATTATTAGTCAAAACGCAGTCAATCGGATTGGCAGCAAACTGTAGAGGAAAGAGCAGATGCACATACGGTGACAGAAATTTCCAAACAATATGAACGTTCAACACTGCAATCAACACTTGCTCTGTTACCAAGTGAAGAAAACAAATTTGCGCAAAAAGGTGAAACGAAGACTACACTCGGAAAAAGAGCACTCGTACACGTAACACCGAACAATGCGATCAGATGGTTACCTCTGAAGCCATCAATACAATAATGAGCAGATCTCAGACATCACTTTGCAATACAGCGAGAAGACCTTTACATGAAAGCAGGCACACCCACAAACACAAACGTATACACACTTACCAGTCAGCCAAAACAAGAAATAGAAGTGAAGCCGAGTCCAATTTGTTGCCACCCACATATTCAAATGAAAACCCAGAATGTATATAAATGAAAGATTGTAGAGCGAAGTTTAGTACACTCGAAATAAATGGCCTTTATCCACTTTGTGTTTTTTTCCTAATTATAAATATACTGTGTAATATTCGAAGACAATTGATATATATATATATATATATATATATATATAAATATATATATATATATATATATATATATATATATATATATATATAGTATTTGAAATAAGAGAGTATTTCAGTTTAATATCCTTGTAGCGTTTCATTTGCGTAATTGTTGTAGATAAGATTGATATAAATTTTGACTTTAATTGTCAAAACTGTACATTTTATTGCTTGCGTGTGTCAAAGGAATATTAATGGTACGTACTTCCGAACAGATGGATCAAAAATGGAACCATGATGAAACGTTCGGCCTTTTTATACGTAAAATAATAACAAAATTTTGTCAGGCATGCTGTGTGCCATAGGAGTTGTGTACAGTGCAATTATTCACCGGAAATCATTTAAGTTTAGATCGACACATGTTGAGAATATGAGGAAGCAAATCGAAGATTATTGAGTATAACATGCGATGTTCCACAAAAGCACCATCCCGCACATCGCATCAAATAACTTGTGTGAACGATAGAATTAGAGATAATAGATATGGTTTAGTGCTGAAACAACATTCAAACGGAAACAAAAAGATAAACTACACTAAACAAATATTGACATATTGATGTTATTTTGACGCTCACCTTTATCAGGCTTTATGTAAATAAACTGAAATTTACGTTTAAGGGGCTGAAGAACAGTATCCCCGTTATATACTTATATTTTAGAATAAATTTCACCATTTTTCTTGCAATTATACGGGACCTCTTCAGAAAGGAGAGAGAGAGAGATTAAGTACAGTAATTCAGATAGAAGGTGTGAGAGAGAGAGAGAATAAGAGAGGGTTAAAAAATACTGAGGGTGAGATACTGTGAGTTAGAGAATTATTGACTAGAAAAGAGTTAGTCTCGTTGTTTTTGGAAAAATTTCCCGTATTGAGAAATATTTCTGACAAAACGAATCGCAACAACAAGCATTCGTTTCAAAGTCAAAAAGCAGCTCCAGTGCAACGCGACGTAATATTTGCATGCGATACAAACATTTTGATGATTTATCTACAATTAGAAACCGGGTTTTATGCTTCTGCAATACGGACGCAAGTCTGGGTTGTAAGAGGAATTTAATTTGCAAACTTTGGTAAGATCTCTTTTGTAACAACCCCATATGAGTACTATTAAATTGTTTCTTCATATTCATATATATATATATATATATATATATATATATATATATATATATATATATATATATATATATATATATATATTATCAGTTTAAACTAAGCGTTGCACAATTTAGCAAAGGCAATTAATCAAGTGTTTTGATTTTGTCCGTATAGGAAATTCGTTAAGTACTTGCAAGAATATCTCGCGACCGGGGCACGAACCGGAGCACATATTCTTCGGAGGCTCGCACTTATCCGCTGCACTTGCCCTACCACATACTTCACACATTTTTCAGTTAAACAACTTATGCCATTGGCTAGCCTTTCTTTCATGTAGGGCTTATATTAAGTATCCTTCGAGATAAAATTCCAACTGCTACCTGAGACATGTCAATATAAAACATTCAATATGTCGTCGGAGAATTTCCTCCATTTTAAACCTATGTAGCATCTCCTTCGACCTAAATTCCTAACTGGCCATAACTGATCTGTTATGGTAGACCGAAAACCATATCACATTGGGAAGTGTTGAAGAATTGATGTTTCATGGCATTATTTTCATCATATATATGTAGTCAAAATATAACCAAAGCGTTGGCTTTATTGGGAACACGTCAAATATATTATTAATAATTTGTGAAATTGCGAAAAGTTCGGATGTCCTTCCTTGGCATTCTTCATTGTTCCACAACACATCATAAGCCGTAGGAACAAATTAATAAAGCATGTCAATAGAAATTATTTTGAATTTAGTTTTGGCAGCGTTGTACTGCATGTTATTAGAAGCCTGATGAACGTACTGGAAATGAGGTACCGAAATGTTGCCAATCAACCAAGGTTAGATTTTATCCCATTTCCAGTGGTTAGTACGAATGATGTGGAAATCTTCGGAGTGAGGGGACGAATCAGCACGCAGCCACTACGAAGACGAACTCAATTCGTATTTGGAAACGAGGGTCAATCGGAACTTTGTGGAACAGATAGGACGAATCTACCACACACGAAAAAAATCATGGGTACTTTAAAATTGATATCGCACTGCGCAATATAGAGCAACAACTTGGGTTACGTTTAAACAATAATTGATTGCGCGGGTGGTGGTAAATATTCTTTAAATCAAGTTTGCGAGCTTGAAGTAAACACCAATCTCATTGTATGTAACCAGTCGTCGAACAACATAGCAAAACTACCGCCAGTCGTTACGTTTGTTGGTATCCTTTGTCACAAGCCTGAGGAAAATTTTGATAAAACTAGTCAATATAAAATGATTTTAAATCTAAATATACGGGAATAATAAAATTAAAAAAGGCTGTGGATATGATACTACCTAGTTTATACTTTGTTTTGTCTATTTATAATAAAATTTAGCAGCATTTGTATGATAAACTCAAATATTATAATATAATTAAAAAATAATTTGCGAAACAAACTTAGCTGTGTTAATCACCACCGAAATAATGCCGTCTTAAAGTACTTTCCATAATTCGCCGCGATAAGTTTAGGAACTTATGCATTTTAACTTCAACGGTTTCAACTCATAGCACTGTATCAAAATATAGTATCATTTCCCAAGGTTATATGGTGTCTGCTTTATCTCGACGAATCGGGCGTGACTAGTTAATGCTTCAGATCTAGGTGATGCCAAATAGGTTTTACCCAAATGAATGGCTAACCTAAACGTTTGTTTGTGTATAACTAAAAAACGCGTGTCGTTTGTGGCAAGTTGAGTGTGGTGATAGGCGAACAAGAATCCAAAGCAATTTTGCCCCCAATTCAAGCCACGATTGCGGAAAATTATGGTTAGTACTTGATGAGTCCTCAATAAGGACGACACCGATCTATTTAATGAATTACAGATGCTACATGAGGTAATGTTTTGCTTATACTGACAAAAGCTATATACGCACTTTTTATAATGAAATGATGGGGGTAATCAGTTCGATTTTTAGATCGAGGGCGACGCCGAATAGGATTCGCCTGAATGGAAAGACGATAAAAATATGCCTTTGTTACTATATAACAAAAAAATTGCAAAAAAGCGCATCTTCGTTGTCGTAGGTGATGAGTTGCAAGTGTTTGATGAAAATATGCACTTGTTAAAATCCCGCACGTAACAATTATAGCAACTTTTGAACGAGTGCCTACCAAAAACTAAGCCTGCTAATTTGATGAGTGCAAATGTTGCATTATGCAATGCCTTAATTATACCGGAAACGTATAAACTTGAATGTTGTCGTTAAATTTTGCTTATTAACACGTGATTTGTTATATAAAAGTGCCGTGTGCAAGTAGAATGTTGGCTACGAATTTTAATAGGAATAATCAGTTTTAACGTGGATCGAAATATTTTAATAAAATGCACGAAAACGAATTTTTACCGTCTGCTTGCTTATTGTCTGATTTGAAACCTCAGTTGTTATTATTGGAGCACAACAACAAACTAGGGAATAGGGAGTAGACAGAAATAAATGCGTTAAATTTTGCATCACAGCTATGCAGCTCTTAAGCTTAGTAGTCCCATAAATAATGTACTTCGTATATCCTGATCGGCTGCACAAGTTCCACTAAGAGAAGATATGGAAGCAAATTATGCAATCCCACTTTATGATGCTAAGACTGATAGATGGGAATGATAATTATTTGCAGTTCGTAAAACAGATTTCTTATTTGATATCACCCAGCAATTAATCAACGATTGTTTTATTATTATTATTATTATTATTATTCGATAGTCAGTTTGCCGTCGTACTCTGATGATGATCAAGGAAGTTCGAAACGCGTCAGTGCGTTGCGGCTGGCGGTAGTTTTGTTATGTTGTTCGACGACTGGTTAAATACAATGGGATTGGTGTTTATTTCAAGCTCGCAAACTTGATTTAAAAAATTGTTACCACCACCCGCGCAAACAGTTATTGTTAGATTGTTTTATTCAACAGTTTGTTTCAACATTGCTAAAGTTCTATAAGGTAATGATTATTTATATCAAAATTGTGATCTTGATCAAAGAACCAATCCAATTATATAGATGCATTTGTCGGTATTAACTACGCATTTTATAATGTAGACAAGGCAATTCATCAAGTAGAACGGTTTCAGCATTATTGGGAACTCTTCATGTATTGTACAGAAGACAGGTCTGGAACTTGGGCACGTCTGCTGCGGAAACTAATGCTATAACAACGAAGCCACCCTAAAGCACATTGCAACAGATTCCGAAACAGACCTGGCCATGCTCGAGCCCTGTCCGCGGCAAAT
>JAQBSW010015095.1:0-10381 GCA_029291075.1 Eudiplozoon nipponicum | reverse complement strand
TATTTGTTTATTATCTGCTCAGTTTCCGTGGGTCCAAGTAAGGATTCTACCTTGTTTTGTAGGCCCAAAATGGGATTAGGTAGCTTCCTAATGGCCTCAAGCTTAGGATAAATCCGTCGCTGCAATTCAGAAGGTAGTTTAGCAAAAACCTTTGACAGTTTTTGATGACTGTCATAATCAGGAAACGGGGAGAAAGCGGAGTCTACGCGCATAAAGAATAGCTCACTATCTCCATCCCAAACAGGAACATCACTATCTAAAATTGGACCTGACATTTTAACAATCTTACGGGATCTTAAAAGCATAAATTTATAAGCAATATGAAAATGTATAAATATACTTTAACGAAACGCTTACCCACAAACAGCTTCCACAGTTGAATGAGCGCAGAACAAAAAAGTCACTGTTCCCAAAAATCCGCAATTGAGCCTGTCGAGTACGTACGGTGCCGTTTTGTACGTAGGAAAGACGAACAGATGCCCCGTATTATTATTATTATACCCCCCAAAAAAAATTCACCACAAATCCACGAATATATACCCAACAGAATTCCCAGAAGACCACGATCACGGTAGATAAAACGCAAATCTTAATCGATTTTATCCCAAATAGATGAAAAAGGAAGTCAATTTTATTTATACCAAAAAAATCAGAACAATAATCAATATCCTGGCGCGGTCGCCAATTTTGTAAACGCCCCGGCTTCAAGTAAATGCCGTACGACGTTACAAACTCGGTTAAGGTGCTCTGAATAGAGATTAGTTACTGATAGGGGGCCCTTAAGAGGGCCTGGTAATGCGTTCTCCTGAAGTCTTCAGAGTGTGAAGATGTCCTAGAGCCTTGGGTGGACTCTGGTTGAGTTGTCGCTCCCATGGTTGTGCTGTAATCGCGATGTGGATAACGTCCTGCAGGTTCTGCACTTAATTGGCTCGTCTCTCTGGGTATACCGCAACAAGTTGAGTCACGGATGTAGTTAGTTGTTGGTGAAACTATCAAATCACCAGCGTAGGTATTGACAGCCGACAGAACGCACACGCGTGAAGCAAGGTAGAATGCAAATGCCACAACTGGCTTGCATGGTAAATTGCCGTGCTTAAATAGCATGCCATGCCTACTTGCACACTATTGGTTAAACGGCAAGTTTCACTTTTTTCTCATTGGTAAATAAAATTTAATTTAATTTACGCAATATGTCGGCCATTAATTTGTGTCGTTACACTATTTTGACAGTCAGCATATGTTAGGTTTGCACGGCTAGTTCAATAGAGTGACCTTAAAGAAAACCAACTAAGATGTCTTTTAATTTTTTATCTACTGATCTAGAAAAAGTCTACAAAACTGCTGATATTTTTAATTTTGATTATGATAATACTTTCTCATGGTTGAATAAAATACAAGGTTTATTTTTACTGCAGCATAAATTTTAGATTTTATTCCAAGTTTTTATTATTAAAATTGAAATGTTATGCATTATATCATCATGTTAATCAACAATACATACAAATTGCTAGTCATTGTTCATTTTTCTTATGTTACACCTGAATTATACCTTAAATTTTCCTATTTTTGATAAAGAATCTATCACTCTTTACAGCTGTGGAGGAAGTTAAATCCTCCGCCTTATGTAAAATAACATTGACTGATAAATTTAAACCACCATGGCTGATTGTAACGAATTTTATTTAAAAAGAATTTTTTTTATTTTCCAGAACATTCTTTGTTTAAATACTTGACTTTGAATTGTGCGCCATTTTCAGTTTTCGAGTGTCTCGTTCCTTGACTGGTCTTGTATATTTTGGTCTGCTGCATTTTTACATTTTTCTCTAGTAAACGAATATATCTCATCAAATATATTACTCCATATTCTGCTTTTGTTCTAATATAATATAATATTGAAAAGAATCGTCCTGGAACAGGTAATTTGATTCTTCTGTTGTTTACGTATATCTCTTTCCAGATTATTTGTTCGGGAGTAATACTTTCGCATTCCAAATGCCTAACATTAAGTGTCGATTTAATTGTTATTCCATTTAGATATGGAGACCGATATTAAATTTGAGGACACAAGTAGGTTAGTGCAGGACATTGCGGAATTGAACCTAGGAAATGCCAATGGAAATAAAAGCTTATCAGTGTTGAGGCCCCAAACCTATTAGTATTTGTAAGCCCCATAGATGCCAGTTCGCTAGATGTCCTAATAGTCACAGTAGAGTATGAAATGCCTTCATTGTTATCTGTGTCAATAAGATTTAAATCCATTAGGTCCTGCCCTAAATGAAATACATCTTCTAATTTAATATCGGCATTCATGATCAAGAATTATGATACTTAAATTGACACTTACTTGAGGCGTTTGGAAGGTGAGAGTTGGAAAGCTATATCTTCAGCAATAATCTGCTTTGATGTGTACGTGACCCACAATAATAAATAAAATTACCTGTTCCAAGGCTCCTCCTCAGTGTTATATTATATCAGAACACAAGACAAGTGTTGAAAGATGTTTATTGAATAATGTTGTAATCGTTTATTATGGAGAGAAATGTTAAAATGCAGCAAACGAAAATCTACAACCAGCCCGGAAGCACGATACTCAAAAACTGAAAATAGCGCACAATTTTAAAAATCAAGTCTTTAAACAAAGAATGTTCTGGAAAATAAAAAGAAAAAATTCTTTTTTTAAATAAAATTGTTACAATCAGCTATGGTGGTTTAAATTTATCATTCAAGGTCATTTTATATAAGGCAGAGGATTCAACATCCTCCACATCAGACTCCTACTGTGAATTTTAGAACTTCAAACGTCTGGCATCTAGTGGGCTCTCAGACTCAAATAGGTTAGGGGCCTCAACATACCCGAACTTCCTGATTTTAATTTATTGTGCAGTACAACTAGTGAGATTTACTTATCTTCATTAGACTAATTGCACATATTTATGTAATGTCATATCTTTTTTATATTGTACATTTTCCAATATTATTATTTGATGTAGCATGTGTGGTTTGAATACAAATAAAGATATTCTATTCTAAAAAAAAAGGTCTTATTATTGAACATAATAATAATAATAATAATGATGATGATTTAAAAAAATTATTTTGCAACAAAGGCCAACAGGCCCAACAATTGAAATACAATGAGTAAAATCAAAAGTAGGATATGTAAAGTTGAATGTAATTGTGACTAGCAAAGTATATAACCACAGGGGAGGGAGGAGTTGAGAAATAGAAGTCTTTTCATCAACTTCGTAGTAAATCGTTCTGGTGGATTAGAGATTCTAGTGGCCTAAGAAGGATCGACTAGATGGAAGAGTCTGTACGCCAGTGTTGCATGCGGGGATCATTGACTTCAGTTGAGCGAGGTTGCGGCTGATGGAAAGCGTGGAGGAACCAGCGTCCGATTAATACTAGATTGTCCAGTAGTATTTTGAGTTTCCGATTGTTTACTGAAACAAAAAGAAGAGATTTAGTAGAGCAGATTTTGCTATAGCAATCAATATTTGAATGAGGTAGAATTGAAACGAGAATAGAAATGTTATCTGTGAGTCCTTATTAGAGATTGAGAGTCAGAGGCGAATGGTTGAAAGGGAGGCTAGCCAGAAGAGACTTCACGCTCCGAAACTGGATAATAGCCTAATGTAACAGCTCAGAAAAATTCGCCGACATATTGCCTAAATGAAATTTAAATTTCATTTAGGCAATTTGCCGTTAGCAATGGCGTGCGAGCTTACGTTCACAAAAGTATATAAGCACGGTGCATTTAGCATGCTTTACATTACACGTTGACATTTTCTACTCTGCACTACGCTTGAATTCTGTCTCACTGCATATTTGACTGTTTACCTTCGCTGATTTCTAGACTTGATTAATCGACGCTGTGTCACCTAGTTACTTGGATCTCAGTCAGACCAATCTTCTTGTTGCTGTACAACTAATCATACGTATCGACTCTCTTTTAATCGGACTTCTACGTGTGCCAGTCCCCATGGTGTTGCCGCAGATCTTCAACAAGACAATTCTGAGACTTTACAAAGCAACTCACATCTCTTGTTTCGACTGCACAACGAAGGAACACCAGACAGTCAACCAGAGCCGGCTTAAAGTATCTAGGAGTACTTCTAGACATTGCAACACAGACAACCGTTCTCAGCATTTTCCGGAGAACGCAATTACTGCTCTAATAAGGGCCACCAACAGTAAATTTCTGTCATTATCTACGGCTCTTAACTTTTTTTTAACGTCACAGGGCATTTACTTGCAGCCGGAGCGTTTATAGTTTATTGATAAAGATAGCTAATTTACTGAAATAATGGATATCTTGTCAATATTGTAATACAATTCATAGAGAAAAAACTTTTGTCACAATATATTTACAAATCGCAGTGAACCTGTCCCTTATTTTACCCACGATATTTATTTATGGTCGCATGTTTTACCTAGCTAAGTTCGTAACAGTTTATAGTCATCTCCGAGAGAGGCGTTTCTGTAAGCCCTTTGAGTAATTGACAGTATGTTTTATACATTTGTGGAAAAGAAAAAATATTTCCCAGCAGAGAAGAAGAGATCGCTGATTGTCAAGATCTGGTTGATACAACACGAATATTCCATACTAGGGTAACATGAACACCAGTCAACTGATTAAAGTTGAATAATTTTATAAGAAAGCAAGTCCTGCTAAACCATTAATTTCCAGTTTTACAAACTGTAGTAGCAAACGTTGTGCAGGACACCGGACAAATATGTTCAATAATTTTTAGTTGTACTGTAGGGGACTTTTGCGAGATTAATTACTCCCTACATTGGATTGGTAGCGGCTGTAGAGATCCGTGCACATGATCAATACCCGGCCTTTTCCCGATGGGTGATGTGAGAAGACTAATACCAATGATCACAAATGTATTGTAAATAATATCGCAAATAAATTCATAAGTAGTCCAAATTGACCGTGCTCTAGACGGCAATAAAATTAAATTTTAACACAAATGAATGTCTTAAACACCAGTCATAGTCAAACTAAATTGTCCGTACTCTAGACGGCAAAAAGACAGAATATTGTTCACAAAGTTGAATGTCTTATGCACAAGTCGCAGTTAAACAAATTGTCCGTGCTCTAGACGGCAGCAAAATGAACGCTGTTTACAAAGTTGAATGTCTTACACACAAGCAATTATTCTTTCACAAATGTCTGAATTGAAATGAATATATGTAACCGATTGAAAATACATGATGATATGAAAATAGTCACTGTTAAAAGTTGTCACTGAAGATAAATGGATAAAATTCGTGTAAAATAATTAGTTCACTGTTTGCTATGGTTTTAACTTATGTAATCGTAATAATCCATTGTTCTCTGAAATTCGGATAGGCATAGTTAAATGCGAACTGTAAATCCCTTGCATAAACTGCCAATAATCCAACTGAGCGAAATAAATCCGCTGTGACTCTATAATCCACCGCATGTTCCATGCGTATTGCGCGCGGGTGTGTATATTTAATAAACAACCCTATTTATTACAAATAAAATTGCAGTTCAAGAAATCTCAATTAAAACTGCTTGAAACTAACAGAGATTGTTTCTAAAATCACAGTTAAGAGAAATATTGTGTAAGAACAGAGTTAGATTATTTGACCTTAAAGAGTGTTGAGGCCCCTAACCTATTCGTGTCTGTAAGCCCCATAGATGCCAGATCGCTGGAAGTCCTAAAATTCACAGTAGAGTCTGATATGCTTATATTATTGCCTGTGTCATTTAAATTCAAGTCCGCTATGTCCTGCACTAACTTGCATGTGTCCTCATACTTAATATCGGTAACCATGATCAAATGTTATAATAATTAAATTGACACTTACTTAATGGCAGTCGGAAGGTGAAAGTTGGAAAGCTATATATTTCAGCAATAATCTGTTTTGGTGTGTACGTGACCCACAAATAAAACAATTATACCTGTTCCAAGGCTCCTCCTCAGTGTTATATTATATCAGAACACAAGGCAAGTGATGGAAGATTATATTGTAAAATTTTGTAATCGTTTATAATGGAAAGAAATGTTAAAATGCAGCAGACCAAAATTTCAAAACCAGACAGGAAGCGCGATACTCAAAAACTGAAAATAGCGCACAATTTTAAAAATCAAGTATTTAAACACAGAATGTTCAGGAAAATAAAAAGAAAAAATTCTTTTTAAATAACGTTGTTACAATCAGCTATGGTGGTTTAAATTTATCATTCAAGGTCATTTTCCATAAGACGGAGGATTTAACATCCTCCACATACACCACCTTCTCAAAAAAAGAGGAACGACTAATAATAGACGTAATCATAGTTCTTCGGCTGACGATGTATTCTTCCAGAACGAGTTGTGCATACTGGCGCCCCTGACGTCGTCATCTTGCCCGGTATAACATTCGCTGGTTCTTCAAAATCATCTGATATCGACAAATAGTTTTCATGCTGTAATTCAGTAGAATAAGATTTTGCTATGTTAGACAACGGTTCTTCAGAGTACTGCATTTGATTATGTGCCTGCATGATGGGATTGCACACCTCAGATTCGCCCATGAAACGGTCATTCGACGCATCTTTTAATTCGGTCACACCGTCAATCTAGATAAACTGGGGAATACAGCGATGCAACGTAACACAACCCTCAATGCCATTTATTTCTATGATGACATTTTGTCAGTCATCCTCTTGACCTTGTATGGTCCTTTGTAAAATTGCGTTAGGCAGTTCTTCCTATTCTCATTAGTTATATATACATGCGAAGCCGATTTTAAATCGAAGGACACATAGCATTTAGTTTTAGGTTTTCTAGTCTTGGTTGGGGCCAAACGACACATCTTGTCTCTAAGTGCTCCTACAAACCAATTTACATTACTAGAAGCCCAATCAAGACTACTTGGAGTTTCTATTAGAAGATCTCCAGGCAACTTTAATGGTTCTCCATAAACCAATTCTGCTATGGAAGTTCCTAATTGTGCCCTATATCTGTTGCGCATGGCGAGTAGTACTATAGGAAGATCGTGTATCCAGCTTGTTCCACTAGTACACCTTAATGCAGCTTTCAGTTCACGATGTAGCCCTTCTACCATCCCATTCGCTCGTGGGTTATACGCGCTAGTATGTATTACAGTGGTTCCCATGATGTTGAGGGATCTTACGAAAAGCTCTGACATAAATTGACTACTGCGATCACTAGTGACCTTTTCCGGAACACCAT
The DNA here is from genome assembly GCA_029291075.1 of Eudiplozoon nipponicum. Classification (NCBI taxonomy): domain Eukaryota; kingdom Metazoa; phylum Platyhelminthes; class Monogenea; order Mazocraeidea; family Diplozoidae; genus Eudiplozoon; species Eudiplozoon nipponicum. The sequence goes on along the minus strand of JAQBSW010015095.1, from coordinate 3,164 downwards.
AACGCGATATCCAATTATGTAGAAACACGAACAAGACTTCTTGCGCTGTCATGTCTTTTAAAATCGCCACTTCAAATTGACGACTAAATCTATCTACCATAGTCAGCAAGTATTTGTTTCCATCTACTTCAGGCATCTCAACAATGTCTATGTGTACGTGTCTGAACCGTCCATTTGGTATTCCAATGTTCTTTATCTTGGTTCTGGTATGTCTCCACACCTTACACGTTTGACACTTGGCACAGGCTCTTACCCATACCCGTATGTCTTTAGACATGTGCGGCCATACATATCTGTCGTTGATCAATCGAATGGTGGCTTTAATGGATGGATGACCCATGTCATGCATCATGGATAATCTTGGCCCGTAACTCCAATGTCACATATGGTCGTGGTTGACTTCTAGATGTTTCGCATAACAACCACTTGCCACCTATGAGCTTACGAACATATCCTGGTCTTTTAGATAATACTAATGTAAAGGGATCCGATCCTTGCGCTTCCTCGATTTGACTAACGAAATCGTTCATTGATTCATCTAAATTTTTTAATGGACCTTGAAATATCAGCCCGACATCAGCTTCATTCGGTCGGCTATGTGCATCGGCCACCAAATTATCCTTACCAGCAATATGAGACACAGTGAAATCGAACTCGGCTAACCGTGTTATTTGGGAATTTACTCTACGAGAGTAATTAAGCCTAGCTGTCTTACCAAGTATGCTAATCAATGGTTTATGATCGGTCAATAACTTAAACTTGTGACCATCTAAGTAATGCTCGAAGTGTATCACTGCTGCATACACTGCTAGATGCTCTTTACCAAACGTATCATAACGTTTTTCTCGATCATTAAGCTTACGGCTATAAAACCCAATCGGTCTTACTACGTCCTGATCCCTTTGCTGTTGCACTGCCTCTCATGCAACATCTGAGGCATCTGTGATTAGTTTGAAAGGTTTTTCCCAATCTACAGGTGCTAATGTGGTTACGTCACTTAACATGTCCTTGGCCTTTTGGAAATTTTCTCGGTCTTCTTGAATCAAGTTTATAAGCCAAGACTTCTCGATCGTGCTCTTTTCACGAGTGCGATGGCTTGTTAACGATCCAAGAACGTTCGTAATATCACAGAACTCACCATGCCCAAAGTCCGCCAGTAGCCAAATCGTCTTTTGCGCCTAAGTTATTTAACTGAAGAGCAACCTATATTACTCTTATTAGGTTTGACCACTTATCCATGTTGTTCCAGCCTGGTCAAAACGGTTTCCAAATGCGTACGATGTTCATTTCGTGAGCGACTGAAAATAATTATGTCGTCTATATATACTCTCGCAAATGGACAATTCTGAAGGATTTCTTCAGCCAAATGCTGGAATGTCTGACTGGCATTTTTTAAACAAAAAGGCATTCGAAGAAATTCATGCGATCCCCCTCCTGGAAATCTGACTGCGGTGAGTGGTATCGAACTTTCTTCCATTGGTACCTGATAGTACGCTTTCTGGAGATCTAAAGTTGAATAAACCTCATATCCCATTATATCTCGGAGTAAGGTACTCTGGTTAGATAGAGGATAAGAATCACCCTCGTGACTGAGTTTAATAGACGATAATTCCCACAAACCCTCCATTGACCCGGTTCAGATTTGGGAACTACCACTATTAGGGAATCAAATTTGGAATTTGACCTTCTACAAATCCCCTCTTCGCGCAATTGATGAAATTCTGACACAGCTACTTGTTGCTTGTGTTGTGCCAATGGTTGAGCCTTTGGTGAACAAGGCAACGGAGCCACCAATTCTATTTGGTGTTTTACTCCTGTCTTCAGACCTATCCTTTTGGCACTGAAAGGTTGAAACACTGCTAGGTGCTTCTCGATTATATCGGCAAAGTCATGTGCGACTGATGGACGAGATAAGATGACTGTTCTAACTGCCGACTTGTTAGAATCAGTAGGTGTTGCTATCCCTACGCCTTCTGCGATAGTCCTAGCCTTGGGGTCTAATGTCAGCTTAAAATGGGTCAAGAAATCCATGCCAATGATATGGTCCTTGACATCGGCTACTAGAAAATTCCAACGGAAGGAAGATTTCTGTCCTAATGTTACCGACATTTCTTTCATCCCTTTTACTTCAATCGGACTACCGTTAGCGGCCCATAGTTGATAATCAAATGTGGGGCAATCTGCTTTCACCACGTCTGACCTAACTATGCTTACCTCAGCACCCGTGTCTATGAGAAATTCTAATCCAGATAATTCATCCTTAATAATGAACTTGTTTCTGGACAATCCGGCAATGTTTTCAAGATCCCCGCTTAGTGAGAATCGGACTCTCTTGTCTTCTATCTCGGTGCTCTTTGTACTAGTCGCCTCTTTTGCTTTGAGTATGCCTTTTAAAGGCATATCTGGGAGCCTTTGCAATGGAACCCCCCCTACGGCTCCTACTAGCGGCAGTTTTGTCCTTTTCCCGGTGATAGATTTCTCTCAACCGGTTTTGTGCTTCCTTTCCATTTGGATCCACCTAATCGCGGGTAAATACAATTCTCGCCTTGGCACTTCGCACTGCGTCCGTATTCGCAATGTGCCTTACACCGTCCGCGTGGCTCTTCGAAGCGTTTTCGCGAGTGACTCCCTCGATGTCTATTATACTTATCCTGACTCTGAAGTTGTGCAATATCACTACGTAAGCTAGCAACTTCTCTACATAAGAAACGCAAGGTTTCTTGTATAGTCAGGTGGTTTTCGGTATCTGCCCTGACTGGCTGCATCGTTACAGAATCTACTATTACAGCATGTACTTGTGGTCTTGCTGCTTATACACGCCGTCTAACCCTCTGAGTTTTGTTGGTCAATCTATGCTCATTGTGTCAAATACTTCCAATGTTGTTCTGAGCCTAATTGGTAGCTCAGCTGTAAAAATGGAGTTGACTACATCTCTAGATATATTCAACCTGGAAGCTTTTGTGCAAAGGCGTTCGTAACATTTTCCAAAGCATTTCGGAAATTTTCAGGCAATGCCATCCATGCTGCAACAAATTTCTCCATAGGGTTCACGATATTATAAGCACTAGATATCATTTGGGCATCTCCCACCCAACTTGAACGTTTTTCTGACTAATACTGTGGTAGACTTAATATTCTTGGACTGGCGTGGTCGTCAAATTTTG
>JAQBSW010015094.1:0-10385 GCA_029291075.1 Eudiplozoon nipponicum | reverse complement strand
GACCCATTAATTACTTACATATGTCAGTATAAACTAAGAATTGTATAGTGTAGAAAAGGCAATTCATCCAGTAGACCGGTTTCGTCCTTATTGGGAATTCATCATGTACTGGCTAGAATCTGCCGCGGACAGGGCTCGAACCTGGGCACGTCTGCTTCGGAATCTGGTGCTCTAACCACTGAGCAAACCTGCCACACACAACATCCCATTTGCAGTTATATAATAACTAATTTTTCTCGGTAAACCTTTCCTTAAAGTGGACCTTATATGGCTATCCGTTTCCTCTAAAGTTCCAAATAACTATCACAGTATTTATTTATAGAACAGATAAGATGTTTCTTGGCAATTGGTATTGATAAATTTATATAATTCAACTATCAAGGTTGTTGGACTACGATAAAATTGCTATCAAAGGTTACGATCTCAGTATCAGAACTTAGACAGGCTTTTTAGTGACTGTCAGAAGGTCCATGACGTGTGATATTGAGCAGATTGCATTCCGTTTCCTTTAACCTCAGCAGTAAAAAACCAACCCCATTATATTTAACCAGTTTTCGAACAACATAACATAACTACAGCCAGCCGCAACGCACTGACGCATGTTGACCTTCCATGATCATCATCAGAGTACGACGGCAAACTGACTATCGAGGATCAAACCGCATTGAATATATATGGAAATCAAATTTAGATATGCTGCTCTCACCTCTAGCAGTCTTGCATACATTGAACTTGACGGGAATTGTCGGATGCACAATTTCTATGCAGTCACGAACATTAACTGTTCGTGGCTTTCGCCACATATACATATATAGGCAATACAATTTAGAAATATTTGATTGCGCAGATGGTGTTAACAACTCTTTAAATCAAGTTTGCGTGCTTGAAGTAAGCACCAACCCCATTGTATTTAACCAGTCTTCGAACAACATAACAAACCTACTGCCAGCCACAACGCACTGACGCGTTTCGACCTTCCATGATCATCATCAGTGTACGACGGCAAACTGACTATCGAGGATCAAACCGCATTGACTGGAAATATCGGCTGCTCAATCAATTATTATTAAATTGTATTGTCTATATATGTATATGTGGCGAAAGCTGCAAACAGTTAGTGTTCGTGACTGCATAGAAAATATAAATAGACCTGTCTAGATACCATACTTTTGTCAAGTCCCGAAAATTCGGAAAATGTGGTTCCAACGTCCGCGTGAAGGGACAAGTGAGAAACCATCTATCAATGCCAAACACCAACAGTGCGTCTGGAAATGTAAAGAAATAATGATTTTAACAACCTACAAATGCTTAAAATTGTTCTGCACAAGATAATTGCGGAATTAAGTTGAACGATGACAGCACTGAGCAAGGCCAAACAACATTTATTCATTGTAGATAACACTTGAAGTTAAGCACTACATGCTTATACTGCAACAGTTGCCCAAATATCTGTATATGCTATCATGTAAGGAACCAATTTATACTCGCAGCTTACCTAATAGCATGTTAGATTTATAACAGTTAGATAATGTTTGTAGAGTAATACCGGCTCCTACTGATGAGTCGCCAATAAGCACTAAACGAATGTGCATGAGATTAGACTTTCTGTTCATGCTGCTTTTGGTTTATCCTTCTGGTCACAAATGAACTAATTTGCTAATAGGTTCGCAACACCTAATGCATACTTGCATATATTAGTTCTCGCAAACAAACAGCATTAATTGTTGTATATTAATTGAATGATACATGCTTACCATAGAAATGTGAGCAACCATTCGATCAAGGCCAGAGTGTATGGATTTTCTGAGTAACAGGTGTTCAGGAAATTGTTGTAATTTCAATTTCGGTGAACTTCTTAGCATAAAATTGATATCCACTGTATTGTTATCACGTACTCCTTTTTCTGTACCGTACTGTTGTGGTAATTCAATTACTAACCAACAGCTGGTGCGTTAGTATCCCTTACAGACTCTACATAATATAGTGTGAGTTAGCTTGAAGTCGCATTTTCGTAGACTTTAGATGATGATAGCTTCACTATTACAGGTTTACACATTCGTCTAGGAGATTGTACCGTCCTATTATTCCACATTCTTCTACCAAATATATAGTGTGTAAAGGGCGTAATACCGGCTCCTACTGATGAGTCGCCAGTAAGCACGAAACGAATGTGCACGAGATTATACTTTCCGTTCATGCTGTCTCTGGTTTATCCTTCTGGTCACAACTGAACTAATTTGTTACTAGGTTCGCAACACCTAATACAAAATTGCAGAAATTTAAGTTATCCGCCAAAACCAGAATCTATTTTTCATATGTTGATTTGTTATAATGTCATGATTACCGCGAAATGTGATAACTGATACCGATCAAGACCAGGGTGTGTAGATTACTGGCGTAAAAATTTGTTCAGAAATAGTTGTTATTCTCAATTTCGGTGTACTAAAGCATACATTGATATTCATCATGATAGTACCGTGTACCTTTTCGGTAAAATAATGTTGGTATCGGTTTCTGACACAATAGTCATAGTGTTAGTATCCTTTACAGACTCGGTATATATATTATATTGAGTGAGTTAACGTTGAAGTCGTATTGTAGAAGACTTTGTATGATGTTAGATTCACTTTTGCAGGTTTACCCATTCGTATAGGAGAATTTATCGTCCTATTATCCCACATTCCCCACCCAAATATATAGTGGTTAAAAGGCGTAATACCGGCTCCTACCGATGAGTTACCAGTAAACAAAACAAGAATGGGTACGAGATTATAATTCCAGTTCTTTCTCTCTTCGGTTTATTCCTTCTGATCATATTTGAACTAATTTGTTACTAGGTGCGCAGCACCTAATAAATAAATGAATATGTATTAGTTCTTCGCCACAGACAGTACCTAAAAGCAGAATGGCTTTTTCTTGTTTGATATAAACAGTTTTGTATTTGAATAATAATATTGCCGAGTTTTCATTCTGCATGTATATATTTTGTGTTTTAATTGATTGCCATTAAAACGTTCTGACAGTCACTGAGTTGACGCAGATTTGTGCTTTATTTTGAACGATCAATATACAAACGGCGTAAATGCTATATATATTAATATTTGAACATTGAACTATGAGTATGTAGTATGTACTTTTATTGAGCGATTTCTTTATACTTTTTTAACCAAGATTGGCGTGCTAAAAAGGAGTAGCACAGAAACTATTTGTACAATGATTCTCTGAACTACTTGCTTACATGTTCAAATTTTAACCGTCTTAATACACCGAATATTGAATTATCTTTTAAATAATTTTACAACCAGGCATTATTAGCCACGACCATTTGGCTATGCTTCAGCTTCAAAATCCTATTGAAAGAAGCCGTTGAAAGGTCTGGCTTCTTCAACTAGACTAAGGCGTTCTTCTATCCAGATTGGGTAGAGGAGAGTTAGCATATGTCGCATACTCTTGATTACGAGAGTGTGTAGTCTTTGTGATTGTGACGCAATTTTTAATGGTTCAGCAAGCCAATTAGCCATAAAGGTTAACAAACCAGAGCAATGGAAAACTTCAATTTAAACGCTTTGCCAAAAAATAGGAAGTACACGTTTGCAATTGCGCAACGCATTATTCAACTTGCGCACTGATGCCCTCCAAATATTGCCCCTAAAGTTGTTACCAATTTGAGATGGTAAAGTCAATTTTTAATGGATTGGCTTATCTTATTTACAATATAATCGTCGATGCTTATTTATATTAAAGGAGCTTGATTTGTGTACATTTTACTTATTTCTCTACCAAGAATATAATTATTTGAGGCGTAGTACAATTTGAAATTAATGTTTTGCCAGTAAGCAAGACATTTAAAGACATCTCTTAATACTACTCATGAGTACACAATTTATTTGAACAATGTTGTTATGTGTATGACGAATGTTACAAAATATTCATATACAAAAAATTATGCTAAAATTTTTGCATTTATTTAAATTTAGACGGAAACAACATGAAATATTGTTAACACAAAGTTAATATCTAGGCACAAAAGCAAAGTCATAATAAATACAATAAATAAATCCAGAATGTCTTAGCAGTGTAGTTTCTGTTCATAGATAAACGATTTTAAGCACAAAAAATATAAATCCTGGTTTTGAGCGCTATACACAATAATCCACTGCAAGCTACCGGTGTATTTCGCGCGGGTGTGTATTTTTATTAAACAAAACCCTATTAATTACAAATAAAATTACAGTTCAAGAAATCTCAATTAAAACTGCTTGAAACTAACTAAAATCACAGTTAGGAGAAAGATTGTCTAAAACCAGAATTCGTATATGTGACCTTAGGGAAACCGGATCTATTGAAATTGAGATTCGTTGGCTTGTAACGCGGAGCCGCGTGTTACACCATAGTTAAAATGATTGCCATGTTTCTTTACTGATGTGCCAAATTGCTGACGTCTGTTCAATATTTTAATGTTACGGAGTTTTGGTGAAACATTGCACAGACATACAACAAAAATTGCTTCGAAGATGCAAGCTTCATTGATGAACAGAAATGAGATTACACTATTACTTTACCTCTTGGCAAAATCCCAAACCTGTTTGCTCACGTATTGAACACATTCCCTTCTGATGTGCTGAATTCAAATTGTGCTAAATTTTTCCTGGACTATTATGCTGATCAGCGGTAAATAAGAAGTAGTTAAACTACCTCTTGTAAAATTATTGCAATCCGTATCTAACGCTATGTATAATCTGAAATTTTCCTTTGTGCAATATTATCTAGGCATGTGCAAAAGTATGATTGACTCACGCTTGTGATTTGGTATGTGTGAAATAATATAGTTATTGCACAAACATTTATAAATTATAATTTCCCGTTATTTGAAAAACGTGACGCCCCAACAAAAGGTTAGCCAATTTATTAATGTTATGAAAAATGAGTCTCAATTTAGGGTCCACTGTTATAACTAGGTCAGGGAAACTGCACGAACAAAAACAATAGGCTCGTGATTTGATGGTTTGAGTCACATGATAAACAGTTTTTTAATGTTTCTCTTATTTAAACATATAGGATTAATATATAAATATATTCATTGATAACGAATTTTATTAAAGCTCGCATTTTAAGCTAAATACTGTTTGTTGCGAAGAACTAATATATATGCAAGTATGTATTAGGTTTTGCGAACCTAGTAACAAATTAGTTCAGTTGTGACCAGAAGGATAAACCAAAGGCAGCATGAACGGAAAGTATAATCTCATGCACATTCGTTTCGTGCTTACTGGCGACTCATCAGTAGGAGCCGGTATTACGCCCTTTAACCACTATATATTTGGTAGAAGAATGTGGAATAATAGGACGGTACAATCTCCTAGACGAATGTGTAAACCTGTAATAGTGAAGCTAACATAATCTAAAGTCAACGACAATACGACTTCAATGCTAACTCACACTATATAATATATATACCGAGTCTGTAAAGGATACTAACACTATGGCTATTGTGTTAGTAACTGATACCTTTTTTGAAATCGATGAGTACCGGATACTAACACTATGGTTTCCGAGTCGGTACATGATACCAACCTATGGATATAAATTTATGCTAAAGTTCACCCAAATTGAGAATTACAAATATCTCTGAAACTGTTACCCAGTTTATCCTTCTGGTCACAACTGAACTAATTTGTTACTAGTTCGTAAAACCTAATACATACTAGCATTTTAAGCTTTATATATATATATATATATATATATATATATATATATATATATAAGAGAAAATAGAAACGTAATCCTCGGAATAACATTTATTAGTCGATCTTATATCTAGCAGTATCTACAGTCATTATTCGGGATTCGTTAATATTTTTGGTCATCCAATCCAAATTATATATTTTGTACCAATCACCTCTAAGCTACGTCTGTCTTTGTTTTGATTAATTTAGACCACTTCTTTTGCGTAAATTCATGTGGTGTGTCGTTGCCTCCATTGTAAGTGTGTCCGCAGTTGACGAGTATTGGTTACGAAAAATGTACAGTTGAGATTGGACGAACGAATATATTACCGAATCCAGAATAATGACTATAGATACCGGTAGAAATTATATTTATTAATATATATTATTCCATGGATTACGATTATGTTTCTCATATTTGCAAAATAGTGAACTTTAACGATATATATATATATCATATATATATATATATATATATATATATATATATATATATATATATTAAATTTAATTAAACTGTAGTAAATAACGTCTGTATTAATGTTATCCATAAATTTTTTTCACTTATGTTTCGTGTTTTTCTGTATTTTTGGTAATGTCTTAAAATATAAACCGAACTATTTTGTGCAATATTTTTGGCGAACCGTTACTGGTCTCCTCATTTTTGGAATAGTTCGGTTTATATTTTAAAACATCACCGAAAATACAGAAAATTCGTGAAACATCAGTGAACAAAATTTATGGATGACATTAATACAAACGTTATTTACTATAGTTTAATGAAAAAAAATCGTTGTTCTACAAAAAAATGAATAAAGACTATCTTCACATTCCAAATTAGACATGCTATCAGTCTACTATATATTAACAGTCAAATTTAGTGCAAATATGGTGTAGTAAAACAAACCAAGATACAATCGACATTTATATTTGCTCATGGGAAAGACAGCGAAAATAATCGTAAATACGCCATAATTTTAATGTGTTTAAATAAATACTTATTTCCTGTTGAGAAAATTTCATGTCGACAGAAATATTACTCAAAGTTTTTGACTGCTTATTTGTAACCTCGTACGGATACTTATTTGCCACAAATATTGGATAAAGATTTATTTATATCGAGTGGCCGTTAAATTCACGCTATGTGAAACATTAGGTAACTCCAATGTTGAGTATAATTTACCAAAAAAACTAATTAAGACTTGTCTTATACAAATTAATTAATATTGAAGTAATAAGAAACTATTCCAGTTAATAACTTAAAAATATTAATTAAAACCGACATGTGATTTTTAAAAAATATTAATACTGTGTAGAGGCCCTTTGTTCACTACCATAAGGAGGCCTCTTGGATGCCAGGCCCGGAAAATCCATATATGCGGAATGATCATCTATCTTGGAACACTTAAGTTCCTCTGAACTATCTCTTAAGCTACAATCCTTAAGTCCGCTAGCCAACTGCTCTGTATCCTCAGTATTTAATAAACCAGACATGATATTATTAAATTTCTTATAATTTATATATTATATTAATTGAGTAAGCTTACCCGGATACGCTGATATCCACAAATTACTGAACTGAAATGATTGAGACCTTAAAACAAGTATTAACTTAAAATACCCAAAGCAAATTTGTGGTCTTTTTCGCTGATAATTAAAAACAACAAAATGACGAGAAGATTACAAAGTTCTATTCACAAAGAATCGGAGATGGAACCACGCAGTGTCCCGCTTATGCAATTCAGAAACTCAGATCAAAGCTCTCTCATTTTCTTCCACAAGACAAGTCCAAAACTTCGACAATATGAACAAAAGAACTTTCAAAAAAATTTACAATTTTTTCAAAAAATACAATATTGTTTTACGAAACCAGCGATAACATCAAATGTCCAAAAATAAAAATTGATTTATTTTTATATGAGGAGTTAATTGGTGTCCAATAATTAAATTAACCTCCACATACCCCCTCATGTTTAAGATGATTAACCATACATGATGTAGTCCTCATTCTTCGGTTTCTTGATGACTCTTCCTGAACAAGTTTCAACAAGTTATGTTGGTACTTCACTAGATTTCATGTTCATACTGCTTTGTTCTTTAGTTTTAGTTGTTTTGGTTTTAATCTTTACTTCTTTTCTATATTTGTTCGACTCTTCTTTTTTCTCTCCCATTTCTCAGTCATATTTCGCCTCAGTTTCTGGATACTTCCATGGCTACTGCTCCTCAGTCTCCTCTTTCGTCCATATAAACTGTGGAATGCAGCGATCCAGTGCTACACACACTATTGTGTCATTTTCCTCTATAAATGCATTTTTATCAGTCATATAGTTGACTTTAAATGGTCCCTTATAGAACGAAGTCAGACAATTCTGTCTGTTCTTAATAGTAATATATACATGAGATACTATGTCTTTCGACATCTAAGCCATACATATCTTTCAGTGACCATCCTGATAGTTGTCTTAATGGAAGGATGACTGAATTCATGTAGCTTCTGAATTGCCTTATACCTTAATTATAACGGTACATAAGGTCTAGGTTGGCTTCTGGAGATTTCACATAATAACCACTTATTTCTAATCTTCCTGCGTGTATATGTAGGATTCTTTGCCAACACAGCTACTAAACGATCGAGACCTTGTGCTTCCATCATTAGAAAATAAAACCGAGCATACGAGTGACTCTGAACAAATCATATCTTCATCTGATACGTCTGGTCTACTGAGAGTATCTGCCACCACATTCTCTTTTCCTGAGATATGAGTAATGGTAAAATCAAATTCTGCGAGTCGGGTTATTTGTGAATTCACCCGCCGAGAATAATTTAGCCTATTCGCTTTCCCAAGGATACTCAACAACGGTTTATGATCAGTTAATATCATAAACTGATGTCCATCTAGGTAGTGCTCAAAATGCAACACTGCAGAATAAACTGCTAATAACTCTTTCCCAAGCGTATCATATCGCTTCTCGCAATCTTGGAGTTTCCGACTATAGAATCCTATCGGCTTGACAATAATATTTTCCCTCAAATGTAGCACTGCCACTATGGCTACAACAGAAGCATTTGTGACAAGCCCAAACGGCTTAGTTCAATCCACAGGTGATAATGTGAATATTTGTCTTAACAGATTTTGGACCTTGGAATTTGTCCTTGTCGTCTTGGCTAAAATAAAGAGGCCAGGATTTCTTTGATTGTGCTCGTTCACGAACAAAATGTCGAGTTAGCAACCCGAAAATTCCAGCTGAACCTGGTATGAACCGACGATAGTAGCTAATCATGCCCAAAAATCTACGCAACTGGCGTACAGTTCTGGGTTCTGGCACATCCTTGATTGCTTGTACCTTGTCTTCCAAGTGATTGATTCAATCGTTGGAAATGGTGTGTCCAAGATATTTTACGGTAGAGCAACCAATCCTGCTCTTTTCTGGTTTCACTACTAATCCATAATATTCCAGTTTAGACAAAACAATGTCCAAATGCTCCTGGTGTTCCTCCCTAGATTGACTATGTATAATGATGTCATCTATATACACTTTAGCATATGAACAGTCTTGAAAAACTTCCTCTGTCAGACGCTGGAATGATTGACTGGCATACTTCAACCCAAAAGGCATACATAAGAATTCATGCGATCCTCCTCCAGGGAATCGCACTGCTGTGAGTGGTATAGATTCTGCCTCCATAGGTACTTGATAGTACGCCTTCTGCAGATCTAACGTTGTATATACCTCATACCCCATTATATCCCTGAGCAAAGTACTCTGGTTCGGTAGAGGATACAAATCGCCTTCCGTTACCGAATTCAATAGACGATAGTTACCACAAACCCTCCATTGACCTGGTTCAGGTTTGGGAACAACCACTATAGGAGATGCAAAGTTGGAATTTGAACGCCTACAAATTCCTTCTTCTCTCAACCTGATGCTTATGTTGTTCTAACGGTTGAGCCTTCGGCAAACAAGGTAATAGTTCCACTAACCCTTACGTTTAGCATTGAATGGCAGAAACACGGCCAGGTGTTTCTCGATGACATCCGCCAAGTCATCGGCGACGAGGGGTCTGGGTAGTCTCACTGACCTAACTACTGAGGTCCCAGTCTCAGCATACGTCACTATCCCAGTGCTTTGTCCAATGGTCCTAGATTTGGGATCTAAAGCGAGATTAAAATGGATCAAAAAGTCCATCCCAATGATGTTATCCTTTATATCAGCGACCAGAATATTCCATGTAATTGGAGATTTCTGCCCCAATGTCACTGACAATTCTTTAACTCCCTTAACCTCAATTGGACTTCCATTAGCAGCCCATCGAACTATGCTCACTTCTGCACCCGTGTCTATTAAGAAATTTAGGCCACTAAGTTCATCAGTTATAACGAACTTATTGTTGCTATAACCAGCAACCTCTTTAAGATTACCTGACAGTCGAAATCTAACAGATTTACGGACTGTATTACCGCGCATTTCTTCCATCGAAGCTTCCGAACCTAACTTCGATGATTTTAGTATGCCTCGAATAACCATACCTTGGAGCCTTGCATGCGCAACCCCCCCTACGGCTCCTATTAGCGGGGGCTCCATTAGTTTTCCGGCAGCTTCGACCAGGCTACAGGAAGACTACTTCCTTTCCATCGGGGACCACCCAACTTTGGAAAC
>JAQBSW010015093.1:0-10385 GCA_029291075.1 Eudiplozoon nipponicum | reverse complement strand
ATTTTAAAGCTATTGATTTCACTTTCCTACTTAATATAGAGTCCAGTAATACCATGATCTTCCGCTCTTTCCTTATCCCATCCGCTTTTTGTGTATCTCAAACTAGATTAAATTTCTACCATGTCCCTATTGTTGTATTCATTAAATGAGGAGGGTAACCATTAGTCTTAAATATATCGCGTGTATGAGATCCCATGCAATGTTTGTAGTCTCAAGTATGTTGGTGAGACCATGCGTCCAATCAAAGTAAGAAGAGGTGAACATAAAATTGCGTGTAAGTATGGACATATTGCTAAATCAGATCTTGCTCGTCATGTGGTGGAGACTGGGCATACTATCGACTGGGAGGAATGCAAACGCATAGCAATATGTAGTCGTAATAGGATGATGAGATTGATTAGGGAATCTATAGAAATTAAATCTAGAGATAATATTATGAATGAAACAGCTGTTGAAAAATCTTTAGGTCCAATTTGGAATACTGCACTAGCTAGTGGAAGAAAAAGGCGATTGCATGAATTGGTAACTGAAGCTAGCTCCAGTAAAAGATTAAGAACATCAGATTAAGATTGACTAATTAGTGGGCTTTTATTCAACAAATGAATAAACAATTATTATGAATATAGTCTTCAAAATTTCATCTCTAACTGTTCATTTGATTTTAAAACAAATAGTGACTTCAACCTTAATTTTCTGTTTTACACCCCCACCCTACCCATTGGAAATATTATAATAATACAATAGTTATAAGTAATAATTTGTCTGACGCGTGCAAAGGTAAATTAATGTCTATTGACTGCAGTTTCATTTAGATGTACGTACATGTGTATCAAAATAAAATAATTTAACCAAGTTTTTTAGTTATGTATACACATACACATGGACATGCGTGGCGTGCGCCAATAACTGTTATTAACTTCTCTATCTTGAGTACAACCTAGTGGTTTGAATTTTAATTTAACATGTGCAATAGTCTTTCGGACTTCTGGTTTAATCACTCATGGCATGTTTTATGACGAGTGTTTCTGAATTATGGGTCTCCCCCATCTCAGTTACGTCATTTACACTGAGTGTGTTAAAAACGAATAGTTATTGCATGCAATTGATAAATTATTATTCAGCCACTCTGGTCGAAATTAGTTAGATGAAGACAACGGTTATGAAAATGTACACACACACAAATATGTGACACGCGAATATCTAATGAAAGGTCAGTCTGAGGTATATAAATATTATGACTAGAAGAAATAAAACACTTGCTTCATTTGTTTCGTGAGATGCAACTGATGAAGGCCTACGGTAAGATGGGCCGAAATATCTTTCTAAAAGAAAATTACTGAAACAATGAAAGCTGCGTTAGTCAAAACGCAGATCAGGTAATTTCAATTAATCCAGGTGCGAAACACGGAAACTCCTTCAATGCATAAAGGTAATTGCAATTTGAACCGGAAAAAGTTGTCCCATTTGGACACCTTCAATTGTAATATATAATTACTTCCTAAATGAAAAATAAGTAGAAGTCGTATCCATAAGGGAATCAATCGTTATTGTATTTCCGTATAGTTTTAACTGATGATCAAGCAATTCTGGGCTTTAGGTACCGGTATATTTCTGTACATTGTACTACATCTGAGCTCGCCCACCTACCAGCTTCATCTAGTACAAATTTATTGGCAATTTTAACAGAGTGACAAGAATTTTTCAATGTATAATCTAAGAAGTAGGAATTTTTCTTATGCTACTTAGACATTTTATATGTTTCGGAGTGCCGGAGATTGACAATATATTAAAAATTATTAAATGATCACTGGTTGCGTGGGCGGTGGTAATTATTTAAATAAAATTTGCAGTTTTGATATAAACACGTCTCATTATATATATATATATATATATATATATATATATATATATATATATATATATATATATAATATTTATAATTATTAAAACCTATTAATGACAAAGTGGGTAATGACCATTTATTTCTGAGAATAATTATAATTTCACTTAACAATCTTACATTTATATACGTCCTGGGTTTTTATTTTATTATGTGGGTGGGAACAAATCTGACTCGGTTTTACTTGTATTTCTGGTTTTGGCTTATTAGGAGTGTACATGCGTTTGTGTCTGTGTGTGTGCCTGTTCGCATATATAGATCTTTCTCGCTGTATAGCAGAGTGATGTCTGAGATACGGTCATTCTTGTATTGATGACCTAAGAGTTAACCAACTGTTCACATCGTTGGCTGTTACGTGTAAGAATGTTATTTTTCCGAGTGTAGTCTTTCGTTTCACCTTGTTGCGCAATTTTGTTTCCTGCACTTGATACCAGCGCAGGTGCGGATTGCAGTGTGGAATGCTCATATTGCTTCAAAATTTCTGTTTCCTTATGTGCAGCTATTTTTTCCTCTTCAGTTTGTTGCCAATCCTTTTTGTCTTCGATTGGGCTGGGTTTGTATTCGTCCCCTTCTTCCGAAGGCTTCAATATCGTTCATACTAACCAGTGGAAATGCGGTTCTATCACATCTTTGCTTCTATTGGTTAGTATGAACGATGTTGAAGCCTTCGGAAGAAAGGGACGAATACAAACTCAGCCCGATCGAAGACAAAAAGGAAATGGAAATTGTGATCAATCGGATCTTTGTGAAACTGTTATTGCAAAGCTACAACCCGCGTACGCAAAACGCGGCACTCCGCAATAAAATTTCAAAACAAATCTCTTGCCAATCCGTTCGACTGTTTGTTGAGTCTAGTCGAGGGCGTGTTCTGTCTCGCCTGATGCTAGTAAATTATAGTTGAATTTGTTCATTCCTGGCCAGTCGAATTGAATATCATCATGATGAAACTTTAGGACAGGTGTATATATATATATATATATATATATATATATATATATATAAAGAATTTCGTATCTAATAACAAATTTGTTTATATAGAACCAGAATGATGTTCGAAAGTCAGCATGAACTAAAGGTACACTCTCATGTACACATGCATTTCGTGTTTATTGATAACTCATCGGTAGGAGCCTGTGCTATGCCCCTTACCTATTGTATATTAGATCAAAGAATGTGAGATACTACAATGGCCTATACAAATGTGTATTCAGTTAATTATGGAGTTAACCACATATGAAGTCCATGATTGTAAAATTAAAGAGCAATTTTTTTGATAATAGAATTGATTAACTATTCAAAATTATTCCTTGAAATGATCTACTATTTATCTCGAGGTGGATATTAATTTCGTATTTTTTAATCTTTGACGTATTTATACCTTCCAAATTAAGATGGTGACAAATCTCAAAAATGGATACACTGAAGATGGATCTATAGCCCAACCTAATGATGAATATAAGGAATGTAAGTTCTTGCAGTATCTTTATGGCAATTTTTTTCAGCAAATTGTGATGATAAGAACTTTATGTTCCAACATAAAATTGTGCTTTATTATATTGATTCTTCACTGCCGCATGTCCATAAAATTCATAGTTATGTGTGGGCTGCAAATTAACACTAGGTTGCGTGTTCCTAGTGAGGGATTAATAATATGCTGGTCTGACCTCTCATCATTAACCTGTCTGCTAATAGAAGCTGTACAAGCGCTTTAACGCCAACTTCGTTGTTCAATGTGTCGCAAAGGCACACAAACCATCGCAGTTATGGTATGGTCGCGACACGTGGAGTGACTGTTACTATGCGGTTAATTTCAGTGATACGTATTTTATGAGATTCAACTGCGTTTCAATTATAACCAGCATTGTTTCTTGGTGCCTATTATACAATTAAACAATCGTTGATAGTGTAAGTGGTGATAAGAATTCGTCAAATCAAGTTTGGGAGCTTCAGATAAACGCCGATCCAATTGTATCTAACCAGTCACGCGGTACTTACTCTGGGTTGTGCGACTGATTTAATAAAAAAGAGATTGGCACTTATCTAACTGGTATTGTGACGGTATATTTGTGCTTTAAAACGCAAGCTTATTCGAAACTGCACCATCATTGTCTCTCATATCTCGTGATTTTCGATAAATTGGGCGTATAATGTAACACTAGCTATTTAGTTAAATCCCATGCTTTATAGAAACATTACTTTTGTTGTAAATAGCATCGATATTACCTCATTGTCCAATATTAGCCCCTGTTTTCAATTATATATATGTATATATATATATATATATATATATATATATATATATGACTGTGTGTGTGTGTGTGTGTGTGTGTTTATTTATTTTTAGAGTTCCAAAAATGTAAGAACACATGTTCAAGATATGTGGGGTTTCACAGAATAAGTCGATCTAGCCTAAATGATTAGACCTGTCTGCACAAATTAGAAACCAATTATTACCTTACACTTGTAGAGGCCCTTAGGTCACTACCATAAAGGGGTCTCTTGGATGCCAGGCCCGGAAAATCCATATATGCGGAATGATCATCTATCTTGGAACACTTAAGTTCCTCTGAACTATCTCTTAAGCTACAATCCTTAAGTCCGCTAGCCAACTGCTCTGTATCCTCAGTATTTAATAAACCAGACATGATATTATTAAATATTATATTAATTAAGTAAGCTTACCCGGATACGCTGATGTCCACAAATTACTGAACTGGAATGATTGAGACCTTAAAACAAGTATTAACTTAAAATACCCAAAGCAAACTTGTGGTCCTTTTCGCTGATAATTAAAAACAACAAAATGACGAGAAGATTACAAATTTTTATTCACAAAGTATCGGTGATGGAACCACGCAGTGTCCCGCTTATGCAATTCAGAAACTCAGATCAAAAACTCTCTCATTTCCTTCCACAAGACAAGTCCAAAACTTCGACAATATGAACAAAAGAACTTTCAAAAAATTTTACAATATTTTTCAAAAATTACAATATTGTTTTACGAAACCAGCGATAACATCAAATGTCCAAAAATAAAAATTGATTTATTTTTATATGAGAGGTTAATTTCTGTCCGATAATTAATTTAACCTCTACACACTATTTTCATGTTTCAGCTTCGATTGCTCTTTGGCGAAAGCGTGAGCAGCGCGTGCTTTCACGTTGTGTTAAAATCTACATGACTATTCAAGATCTTCCGGCGGCTATCGATACTGTAGATGCGATGTGGAAGCGCTCTGTAACTGACGCGGAGCGCTCCGGCTATTGTGGATTAATGGGTCGGCTTTTCTTAAAGGTATTTTCAATCGAATTGCACTGGTTTTGACAGTCAAATTCACCTAAGAGTAGCTTATTGCGTGAGTTGTGAAAAAAATACTGAAATCAAGGTTGCGAATTTAAAATCAACACTTACCGCATATCCTTTTTCACTAATTATGAAGTATAGTAATTCTTTTAAAATGAACAAATTTTAAAAATTAGTTTTAGTTGTGTTCATTTAAGCAAACGAATTTTCATATATGAATTTGCGTTGAATTTAAAATGTATGTTTATTATGCAATTTCGGTATTGAATTTTCTATATATATATATATATATATATTGACAAGCTTCTTGGTAAGGCATAGTAAAAATAATATGTTTCAAGATAAATAATACATTTAGCATAAGTTTTATTTTGTAAAGGTCATTAATTTTATAAAACAGTTCATAATACATGTTGTAATTCCATGGGTGTAATTCTGTTAATCACTAATTACACACTTAATTTTAACAGGCCCGCACCCAGTCAAATTAGTAACCGCTTAAAAGTGAATAATTAAAATAAGCGAAAATGATTGTTCTGGAAAAAATGACCTTATTTTACGAAAACAAAGACTATTCATTAGTCAGCATTACGGATATCAATAAATGTGACTGTTAAACGGCAAATCTTTTTTTGTACATAGAATAATAAAAATATCCTTAAGAGTGGCCGTGCTACGTCACCCGCCGCAAAAAATAACGTCATCTTCGTCATGTTTAAATCGAACTCGTGGGTGTAGTCTCGATCTCATTTCTTGAACGTGCTCGGATGCAGTTCCTGTCATATCACTGTGCTTTCTAGGCTCTGACGTACTCGTTGGCTTTTAACGTGAAGGCGGCCCTTGTTCTTGATCATTATCCAATCCTGTTATCATTGGTTTCCGAGTCCGGAGCTCCTACACGGGTGTTAATTGATCAATGAACATTGGTTTATTATTTCCGTTATAAACAACTGACGCCTTTAGGCAATAAAGACATTTAGATTGCATGCCACGGAATAATTCTCTGAGTGTGGTAAGCCAGCCGTTACACCATTAGGATTGAATGCTGTTGTTTTTCACACATCGACTCCCGGGAATTGTACTTTATCTTGAAATATACGTGTGATGAAATTTGCACCTTGATCAGTGTCTAGTACATCTGGTACTCCATATCGTGCCACCCAGTATATCATGAACGCATAGATCATGTTTTCCGATTTTTTACCAGTTAGTTGTATTACTTCAAGCCATCTTGTGTGTCGATCCATTACGGTCATTCAATAGCGAAAGCCATATATAGTTTAGGAAGAGTAATTATGTCAACATGGATAAATCTAATAAGAGCGTTAGGCAGCTCGAAATGACAAAATTCCGGGTGAGTATGATGAATGACTTTTGACACTTGACATGTCCGGCATTCTTCAACTTATTCGGTAATATCTTGTTGAACAGTCGGCCAAAAGAAAGTTCTTTTACCATCTACATCAGGACGTCGCAGATTGTGGTATTCATTAAATGCCCGCGTCGACAGTCTGGTGGCAACTAAATTTTACTAGCCAATTCTCCTTCAGTTGGATATTCAATGAACTCCGCGTCATCTGGCATGGAATTTGTAAAGCGGTTGGAGTACCTTCGTCGCCATGATGTAAGTTCTTTATCCGTCTGATGTTTCGTGTGAATTTCTTTTCTTAGCGACAGTTTGGCATTCTGGTGAATTTAATTCAATGTGATATAAACAACCAGCAACCACATTATCTTTGCATTTCACATGACTGATACTAAGGTTGAACTCACTCAGACGGATTATTTGCGGAATTACACTTTGTGGATAATTTACCTTTCTGTAAGGCCTCCACTAACGACGCGTTGTCGATCTTCACTTCGAAGTGGTAACACAGGAGATTTAGTTCAAAGTGGAGTCAGGAGTCGTGTAGAGCTAGTAATTATATCTCCATTGTCGAGTATTTATTTTTTGCGGCTTTCAGCTTTGTGGAGTAAAATGCGATGGAATGCATTTCGCCACCGACTGCTTTTTCTATTGTGGCGTCATGGGCTACATCGGATGCGTCGTTTGACAGTTTCATTGATGCATTTGGCTGAACGGCCTGCAGTGTTGTATGTTGTTCATGAAGACTTTATTTGTCCAAAACATAAGCTGGTCATTTGCATCCCGGCTCAGACACGACTTGGACTTAGGCAACTTAAGCCCTTGGAAATGTCTTGTCATCTGTGCCTGTGGTTGCGCCATAATTGGAATAAAGGATCTTTAATAGTTAGACAAGTAAAAAAGCAACGCAGTTCTTTTGTATTTGTTGATGCGGGTAACTTTCTGCTACCTTCGAATTTGTCTTCTAGGGGATTTATTATGCCATATCTGATCGAGTACCCAAGGAATTTCACTTTCTTGTGCCAAAATGCTTTTTTCATGCTTGAAACATGACCAGTATGATCAATGAGAGCGAGGTTCACTTTGATGTCAGTTAAACGCTGCTCGAAAGCAGCTGATCACGTCATCGACATAAGAGTAGGTTCGTGAAAGTATCCGTAAAACTTCATTCATGAATCCCCCAAATGTCTGTGATGCATTGCACAGACCAAAGTGCATACGCGTATGTTCAAACAACTTAAAAGAGGGTAATGTCAGCTGTTTTCGCTATGCTTTCCTCGTCGAGAGTAATCTGATGGTGAGCTGACTTAATATCAAGAACTGTAAACCATTTGCGTTTGGCTACTTCATCAATGATATCTTTGGCTTCTTTATATTGAATAACGATCTGGAATTGTGACTTTCTATAGGGCACAATATTCATCGCATAGTCTCCAATCACCAACGTGTTGCTTGACTTGGATGTGAATTGGTGATGCCCATGGACTAGATTTAGGACGAATAATACCGCCTTCCATCATTTGATCAGAAATGGCCGTGGTGGCCTGTAGCGTTACCGATTCAAGGGTCGAGCTTTGTCAAAGATTGGCTGACCTTTAATTGCCACATGGTGCCGCGTAGTTAATCTAGCTTCATTTATCGTATCTGATATTTTAATATTCATGATCTGCGGGAAAATACTGTTGATCTTACGTACTCGTAGGGGAGCGGATTCGCATGAATCATTGCTCTTAGGTGAAAAAAACCAACAAAGGTACACACTCTTAAATTTTTAACTGGGTCTAGCAAGGTACCTTTGGCTGTATCAATTATAAGTGCTTTGAAAGGAAGTCGAGTCCTAGAACACAATATGGCACGTCCTCGGCCTAGTAATACTCTTAGATTTCTCATGCTACGTGTTTTAGCTGACTGGTCGTTGGCGGCCTTTAGCCTTACATCGATGCTGCACGTTACTTGGAAATTTTATGTTAATAAAGATATTGAAGAACCTGTATCAACCACGAACGCAACTTGCGCTAAATAATACATTAAACAAAAGTTTGATAATGCAAAGTTCATTGTCTTTAAAAAACATTTCTTAATACAGATTGTCATTCCAAGAATGTAAGTTTGTTAATCACTAATTACACACGCTTAATTTGAATATGCCCGCACCTAGTTAAATCAGTTACTATATATATATATATATATATATATATATATATATATATATATATATGATGTCCATTCCATTTTAATTTACCACAGTATTCTTATAAATAGGAAAACACAAATAACAAAGTGGATAAAGGCCATTTATTTCGTGAATACTAATCATCTCTTATACAATCATACATATTTATACATTTTGGGCTTTTAATTGATTATGCTAGTGGTAATAAATCTGACTTGTTTTTACTGTTGTGTCTTGTTTTGGCTAGGTGGTGGTATATATATATATATATATATATATATATATATATATATATATATATATAAACAACTGAATGTCAAAATCAGATCACATTTTATTCGTATTACAGATGATACCAACACACGTGCTTTTCTAAACTTAAAGTTTAGAGGCGACTGCCGATGAGCCATTTTTGCAGGGTTCATATAAGCGAAACGCTGTCAACTGTGAGCGACAAAGTTGAAAGCGACTGAGTAATTTTTTTTTTAAATACGACAATGGTCCACTGATTCTGGTGGCGCAACTTGACAGCGCGTCGGAGTGTATCAATTTGGTTCACGCATACCATTAGCAGTCAAAATCATGCCTAAGTGATCCTAATTTGCTTCTCTCGCTATTCCCAACTCTTGCCAAGTCTAATTTCAGTGACCACTATACGGTACAAAGAAGACAGCATGATTTTTGATGAAGTGCTAGTGTCACTTTTTTGTAGTTGGGCATCTCAACGTTATTCTTCCACTCGTTAAGAACGGACTCCTCCGTCGAAATTGCACTAATAAACCCGCCCAGATCTATCAGATTCGCCTGTTTTGCAATTGAGGCTATCGCTTTGAGAGGCTTTGCTGCCACTCTTGAAACGGCAATTAATTACTATTTAATCAAATAACAGGAGTTTGACGTCGATCTCCGCATAAGATCGAGAGGTCACTTTGTTGTTAGCCACGCTGTATGCAATATGGTGTGAGTATATGTGCCTTTGGAAGTGCTTGATGAACTGAGCTTCTAAAATTATAGGCGCCCGTATTCCCTGCGAATACCTTTTGTTTGAGTAAGAAAATTTAAAGGACCAAGTTTTGTTAGCGTATAAAAGAACTGCACGTAGAGACGCAGTGTTCATACTATCTTTAATGCAGACTGAGATAATCGTATTTTTGCATAAATGAAGAAGGTTAGAGAAGGCTCCTCTTGATTTCGCTCTTCTCATGTTGACTTCTTCGATCATATGGCCGGAGTTAATCGTATAGCTGTCAAAATCAGTAAACCGGTCAACTACGTCCAAATTCTCTTCACGGATCCGCAGAGTTAAAGTGAATGATGGGTGATCCTGTAGAATTAACTTACACATAGAGGATGCGGATTGCATACCGCAAAGTAAAAGGACAACTGATAATCGGTTCAAGGTGGCATGGGCAGAATATTTGTTTTATAATGATAATATAGCATCCTCTGCATAGTGAAGATCGACTAATATACCACCGAAGAGAACGTTGATGCCTACATTATGAATGTATGACAGAGTATAGTTCATAATGGCGTCTATTAGAAAATTTAACGAAAATGTGGAAAGTGGACAAAATCCGTGATGGTCGTGATTGCTAGTAGCAAGGTTGTGCGATTATTCATTGTAGACCCTCATGCTACC
>JAQBSW010015092.1:0-10387 GCA_029291075.1 Eudiplozoon nipponicum | reverse complement strand
CAACTGGCTACATCCGTCACTCATCTTGTTGCGGTATAACCAGCGAGACGAGCCAATTCATTGCAGAACCTGAACTACGTTATCCACATCGTGATTACAGCTCAACTACGGGAGCGAAAACTCAACCAGAGTCCACCCAAGGCTCTAGAACATCTTCACACTCTGAACAATTCAGGAGAACGCATTACCAGGCCCTCTTAAGGGCCCCTTATCAGTAACAAATCTCTATTCAGAGCACCTTAACCGAGTTTGTAACGTCGTACGGCATTTACTTGAAGCCGGGGCGTTTACAATAGCTTTATCAAAATGCATTTCCGTCATTTTCATATGAAGCGAAGTTTATACTTGATTGTGTACCAATTGCAAATTGAAGTTCTTCAGATATGTCTGAATGAAGGTTCAAACACTTACTGAAATGAAATGTGAAGATATGCTATTAGCTACTAAAAATGTTATGTAACGAGACTGAAATGAACTTATGTTAAATATTTTATATATTACAGCACGCTATATATGATTCATCCTGCCTGTGAATTTTGTTTTATCTTAAATAAAGCCGTCTTAACGATACTTGATTGACGTTGTCAGTCATGCTCACTTATTTGATGTTGCAAGTAGGCACACGACTATCTAAGAGTCGCTGGGTTCAGCGTATCTAGAGGTATTGGCAATAACGGAACGCTGGCCAAGGCAAAAAATATATTCTTAAGTTGCAACTGCAATTAATTATTCAAAAAGTAACTCTCACAGCCAACCTAACAAGTATAAGCCTATGTATACTTGACTTTGAAAAGCCAGTTAATAAGTTTCGAAAAATATATGACAAATTAAATTTCATTAAAATGCGTGAAAATCCTGTAAGGTTGCAGCACAATCTACCTTTTTTTAAATATAAACGACAAAATACTTCGACTTTTAGAGATCTACTGACTATCATTGATCTGAGATTGAAAACAGTTAAAAAACTGGTTTACAACCTATGATCTTGCCTCGGTGCTGTGTAAGAACAGCGTAAACTTACAAGGCATATTTATAGAATAGATTAGCTGGTCATAGCATTTTAGGCTATTGACAGTAAGAATGTAAGGCGGAATCGAACGAGTTGGTCTCGGCCTAAAAAAATTGCATAAAAAGTAAAACTGGATTAAGATGATCGAAACAGTTAAAGTACATAATGATTCGTTAAAAATCATAAAATGTTACTGGATTTAACTCTATCACTGCTTAATATTTTGTACGAGGCAAAACTGCTAATAATTGTCATACAAAATGCTAGCTAGGATTAGTTGGTAAAATTGCCTCAGTCTACGAAGATTTGTTAAAAAAGAACATTCTTTTTAGAGATAATCCTGGTGCGCTGCATATTAATTTGGTAGATAAAATGGAAAACTGACAAATGTATTGGAAAAGTCAACAATATCTTCAGGGTTACTGAGATCGATAAAGTGAAATAATTACATCTCATCTAATGGGTTGTTATAAAAATGTGATCCAAGGGTTCCTGAATTCATTTTTCATTCGCATATGTAAATAATAATTTTAAATCACCTGTCGAAATAAGATGTTGCTGAAAATGTAAGAGGAAGAACAAATGAAAAAATACCACGGAAATTTAAATCAGTTCATAAAACGCGGAATAGCATCATAATTAAACATAATTGTAATATATCTGTTTCAAAAAATCTTCATTTGAACTTACAGTGGAAGAAATAAAATAAAACAAATTTAATGTTGAACTAATGAACGATTATAGCAGGGATGAAAAAATACATTTGTATTTGTTATCGACTCGTCCTCATAGTAGAACACTGATACCGTAGGCTCCATCGCTTCCACTGTTGGTACAGTTAACCTTCCTCTAGTTCGTATGAAGAAGCCAATAAAACATTAAACAACTTTAGTAATAGGATTTAGTGACAATAATTAAAATCCTTCTAAGAACGGCACTACACATCCAATCTCAGAATCATGAAAGGGCTATCCATCTGGAATGATTTTCCTTATTAGTTTCGATAATAAATAACCTCGTTGGCTTATGTGGACTCATCGTATAACTCTTGGCGACAATAATTCTTCATAAACTGAGTTTTCCTATATAAGCGCGAGAAGTATAATTTGGCATGCAAAGAAAAAGTTAAAAATATGAAGCACAACTAAATTGATTCCACGTAACTAACTCCTGAATAATTCCTGAAATAATTAAAAATAGAAGAACACAAATATTTATGTATAGCCTAAATATCACACAGATAAAATAAATTTAAATATTTTATAAAGTTTATTATTTGGACCGTTAAAAATGAAGTACAATAAATATTCTTTAGTTCTGTAATTCGGCAGTTAGTTAACTAAATATATTCTAACGGTAATCGCCACCTGGGCGATGGAAATCAATGAAATGAAAGCACAAAAATGCACACATATAATTAAGTCGTTCAAGAAATGTATTAAATTTCTAATCTGGTACTTCAAATAAAAAAAAATTAGGAAAGCAAGGAGAATTAGATTTGATTACATACATATTTAATACAGCAACAATAACATGGAAGGAGGAAACACAAATGCAGAGGCACACACAAACAAACACAATTTACTAGTTGAAACCCGAAAAAAATACGAACATTTAAATACTGTTTGTTGCGGAGATCTAATATATATTCAAGTATGTATTAGATGTTGCGAGCCTGGTAACAAATTAGTTCAGTTGTGACCAGAAGGATAAATCAAAGACAGTATAAACGGAAAGTATAACATCATGTACATTCGTTTCGTGCTTACTGGCGACTCATCAGTAGGATCTGGTATTACGCCCTTTAACCACTATATATTTGGGTGAAGAATGTGGGATAATAGGACGGTACAATCTCCAAGACGAATGTGTAAACCTGCAATAGTGAAGAATGTGGATTGTACCGTCCTATTATTCCACATTCTTCTACCAAATATATAGTGGTTAAAGGGCGTAATACCGGCTCCTACTGATGAATCACCAGTAAGCACGAAACGAATGTGCATGAGATTATACTTTCCGTTCATGCTGCCTTTGGTTTATCCTTCTGGTCACAACTGAACTAATTTGTTACTAGGTTCGCAAAACCTAATACATACTTGCAATGCATGTACATAATGGGTTAGGTGTTTATATAAACATCTCAACCTTGATTAAAAGTAATTCTATGGTCAGTAAGTAATGTAAAATTTCACAATGTCAAAATTAAAAGATTGCTTTCGTACGATGCCATAAGTCCATCTGCAGGCATTTATGTTGGTAAAATCATCGATTTTTTCTGCAAGTTCCTCGATACCAACCACCAATGTTTCCCAAAAACTGTCCATTAAGTTTACCAAATATGTTTAATTCAATTTCAATAGTCTAAAGCATTGCCATTCTCTGCCATATTTCTATAGACACAAGAAGATGGTAGCATAAAAATTAAAATACATCAAAATCAAGCATAGACAGAACAGTATATCCACTTCCAAAACGATATCCCGATTTAAATACTGTTAGTTGCGGAGAACTAATATATATGCAAGTATGTATTAGGTGTTCGCTCAAAAGAATGAAAAATGCGATTTCTCGATTTCCAAAAATAGAAATTTAATACGAAATTTATACCACAGAATAAATAAAATCTGTTATAAAGAATTTAAAATATGAAGAACTGGCGATACTCAAAACAACTCCAATTGAAAATGGGTATCCTTAAATCGGATGGTGGTAGAAATTATCTAAATCACGTTTGTGAGCTTGACATGAACGACAATCCCGCAGTAACTAACCAATCACACTGTATAACACACACACGGTTAGTAGAATATTTTATAATCGTTTATATGTATATTTGCATTCAGATTCACGTGTTTTCATGTATGCATCGCTAATAATTTGTACAATTATTTTTGCCTACATACCTTCCTGTAACTAGTTGCAAGCACCGTCTAAAGCAGACAAGATTAGTTACAGTTTTACGTAAATCAATATCAATGATTAATAAACACGTCGTCTATTATGCATGCTGAATAACTTAATGTGCAGTAAAAAATATGTTTATTTTTATTTTACATTGGGGAATATAAATTCTGCCTGCTTTAAATTAATTTTCTCTCTGCAAATTTCTTATTTAGAATAAATATTGAAGTTTTCATTGTACAAAATAGTCATTTAAATAAACTTGGATTAATCGCATTAACAGCAGCTGTAAGAAATAAATTGTACAAAGGGCCTATTACAGAGTTCTCCTTGTATCCAGATCTGTATCCGATCCTGGATAATACTGGGAAATTGTCTACAAAGGAAAACTAAATTTTTAAAATTGACGACGAACTTTAAAACTTGATGCAACTTTTAGACTATACAAATCAGTCTTAAAATTATTTACATGTGTTTATATCTTTATATTTTGATAAGAAGAGAAAGCAGTATAATTACAAATTGGATAAAGGAGGGTTTATCTTAAAGAAACTCAACAACACATGAAAAACTTTAATTTATACACATCCTGGGTTTTCATTTGATTAAGCGAGTGACAACATGTCTGATTTTTAAATTCACGTTTATTTCTTATTTATAGTTTATTGCTGGTTGATTTCTGAGTATATATATATATATATATATATATATATATATATATATATATATATATATATATATATATATATATATATATACGTGAAACCTATTGTCTCTTGTGCGTATAGTTGTCATTATCATTATATTAAAGAGGGATGTTTGAGGTCTGGTTAGTCTTGTATTAATGGATTGAGTTTTAGTCGGGTTTTCACTTGTTCGGCTATTAATTGTACGAGTGATTTACCTCGATTTTTTCTTTCCCATCGCTATGTGCAGGAGTTTCAGTTTGTCAGCATAGTAGCAACAAAGATTGTGCGGATTGCGCATCTTTTTGTGCAATTTCTGTAATTTTTAACGATAGTAGTAATGCTATTTTCACAGCTGTTTATTCTTTAGTTTGTTGCCCATATGAATGACGGTAGTTTTGCTATTTTGTTCGACTATTAATAAAGTACAATGTGAATAGCTTGTACTTCAAGGTTGGAAACTTGATTTAAAGAAGTATTACCAATGCGCAATCAATGTTTGTTTAATTGCATTTCGTATGTGTTAATGATCTTCACTGCATAAAAATTGTGCAGATGATATTTCCCGTGAAGTATAATGTTTGCGAGACTGCTAGTTGGGAGAGACGCATATCTAATTTTGCTTTTCATATATATGCCATGCGGTTTGATGCTCAGAAGTCAGTTTGCCGTCGTACACTGATGATAATCACGAAAGTTTGAAACGCATCAGAACTTGTGACTGACCGTAGTTTTGGTATGTTGTTCGACGATTGGTTAAATACAATGGGGGCGGTGTTTACTTCAAGTTTATAAACTTGATTTAAAGAATCCGATCACATAATTGTTGAGGCTGGTCTAATTGGTGTTCAGTTTTTCTTGGATGCTAGCAAAATTGTTGTTGGGTTTTGTGGCCAGTCGAGTAAAACATCGCATTTGTGAAAAGTTTGAATTTTGTATTAGGTGTTGCTCACCTAGTAACAAATTATTATTATAATCAAGGTTGCGGTCTTGATATAAACACCTGACCCATTAATTACATACATTTATCAGTATAAACTAAGAATTGTATAGTGCAGAAAAGGCAATTCATCCAGTAAGTATGTATTAGGTTTTGCGAACCTAGTAACAAATTAGTTCAGTTGTGACCAGAAGGATAAACCAAAGGCAGTATGAACGGAAAGTATAATCTCATGCACATTCGTTTCGTGCTTACTGGCGACTCATCAGTAGGAGCCCGTATTACGCCTTTAACCACTATATATTTGGTTGAAGAATGTGGAATAATAGGACGGTACAATCTCCTAGACGAATGTGTAAACCTGTAATAGTGAAGCTAACATAATCTAAAATCAACGACAATGCGACTTCAATGCTAACTCACACTATATAATATATATACCGAGTCTGTAAAGGATACTAACACCATGGCTATTGTGTTAGTAACTGATTCCTTTATTGAAATCAATGAGTACCGGATACTAACACTATGGTTTCCGAGTCGGTACATGATACCAACCTGATGGATATAAATTTATGCTAAAGATCACCCAAATTGAGAATTACAACAATTTCCGAACTCCTGTTACTCCAGTTAAACCATACACTCTGGCCTTCATCGATATCAGTTATCACATTTCGCGGTAAGCATGACATCATTCAATTCACGAAACGAATGTGAATGAGATTATACTTTCCGTTCATGCTGCCTTTGGTTTATCCTTCTGGTCACAACTGAACTAATTTGTTACTAGGTTCGCAAAACCTAATACATACTTGCATATATATTTGTTCTTCGCAACAAACAGTATTTAACTGCAATTCATCCAGTAGACCGGTTTCGTCCTTATTGGGAACTCATCATGTACTGGCCAGAATTAGTAACAAATTAGTTCAAACAGGACCAGAATGATAATTCAAATTCAGCATGAACGAAATGTATAATCACATGTGCACATTTTTTCGTGCTTTCTGGGTGTTTGTTTTTCATATAAAGATCTTTGTATATGTGTATTATTTTTTTTGGAATTTGCTCTGTGCATTTAGGACGAATTCGTCAAATCGGCTGGGTGCCCCTTTTCGATTACTTGCTCAGAGATGTCAATTTTTTCTGGCGGTGTCGGGATTTTTGAAAGATAAATTTCTACGGTTAATTTTACCGGATTCTATTGATCAATTGTTTTTCGTACGTCCAGATACATGCTGCAGCACATAGATAAGAATTAGTAGGCTAAGATAGATTTGCGGAGAATTAGAATTTGTTCTTTGGCATCAAAATTCTTAATTCTCTATGTGCTGAATATGATGTTAAATTTTCCTCTACAGAAATTCTCATTATGAATTCTTTTAAACGCCGCGCAATTAGTAAGACAGACAGGTCGCTTCTAAATGATAATTTCATGAAAACATTTTTGACGGTATCCTCGGTAGTATGAACCGTGCTGTGAAGCAAGAACCGTTGATAATAATAACAGTTGACAAAAAATAGGTCTCAAAAGAGATCTAGACAATTTCCATTCTGAATCGAAATTTCCTACTAATCATGATGCATTTGTCATGTGCATGTGTATGTGTATACATAAATAAAAATATTCAGTTCAATATTAATAATACACATATACGTAAACCTAAATTAAATTGCAGTCAATAGACATTAATTTACCCTTTGCACGCGTCAGACTAATTATTTATTCTAAACATTTGAAATGCTGTATTATTAGAATGATCTCAATAGGTAGGTTAGGGGGGGGGTGAAAGACACAAAAATAAATGTTCAAATCACTAAGAGTTTTAAAATCCAACGAGTAGCTAGGGGTGAAATTTAGAAAGACTATATTCTCACTAATTGATTAGCCATTAACTGAATAATAAGCACATTATTAAGTCAGTCTTAATCCGATGTTCTTAATCTTTAACTGGAGCTAACTTCAGTTTCTAATTCATGCAATCGTCTTTTCCTTCCATTAGATAATGCGGTATTTAAAATCGAACCTAACAATTATTCAACAGCTGTTTCATTCCTAATATTATCTTTGGATTTAATTTCGATAGATTCTTTAATCAATCTCATCACCCTATTACGACTACAAACTGTTATGCGTTTGCTATCATCCCAGTTAACAATATGTTCAGTTTCCACTACATGACGAGCAATATATCCATACTTACATGCAGTTCTATGTTCACCTCTTCTTCCTTTATTGGGCGCATGGTCTCAAAAACATACAGGAGTCTACAATCATTGCATTGGAGTACATACAATCCTGATATTTCTAAGGGGTGAATCTTTTTTGGTTATAGAGTATAGTGTCTAAGGGACTGTGTGTATATTGCATTTCAAAGCTATTGATTTCACTTTCCTTCTTAATATCGAGTCCGGTAATACCATGACCTTACAATCATCCTTCCCCTTATTCGCTTTTATGTACCTCAAATTAGGATTAAATTTTCTCACGACACCTTTCATTGTTGCATGTATTAAATGAAGAGAATAAAAATTATCATTGTATATATCGTGCTGTCTACCTAATTCTATTTTCCTATGTTTTATATCTGGTAATCTAAGGCTTCTTAACTTTATTGACTTTAAGATACCTATTTTCATACGATATGAGTGATTTAACGTGAAGTTAAGAAGGATTACTTAATAAGTATCCTTCTAATAAATACCTCTCTAATTAATTTTACATCCAAAAATTGTAATTCACCTAAGGATTCCCTTTCTCGAGTAAATTGAATTTCGTTCTTTTGATTCGCTAAATTTAAGAAATGTACCATTTCATTTTCACCATGGTTTCAGATCATTAATATGTCATCCAAAAAACGTATGTACAATTTTGATTTCAGTGGCGTCTTATCCAAAAAATTATTTTCCATATAATGCCTCAAGATATTTGCAATTTGGACCGACAAATGTTGTCTCATTGGAACACCTCGAATTTATTTATAAGATTCTTTCCTAAATTTAAAATAGTTAGAGGGCAAACATATACACATCATCTCCATGACGTGCCCAAGCGTCATTTTACTTCCTTCTAATATTAATGGGTGATCAACTAGGAAACGTCGAAAACAATCCAGGGCTTCAGGTACCGGTATATTCGTATGCATGTATATTACAGTTAAGCTTAATAATTTACCCTTTTTATCTAGTACATATTTATCAACAATTTCAACCAACGAATATGACTTCAAACATGTATAATCAAAGGAATATGAATATTTTCTTATTCTATGACAGAAAAACTTGGAAATTTTATATATTGGGGGGTGTTGGACATTCACAATAATTCTTAATGTGCTACCAGGCTTTTGCACTTTAACTAAACCATACATTCTAGGGGCAAATTTATCTCTTTGTATAAGAGTGGTACCATGCGTCGAATCCAATTCATCTCTAGCAATCACATTATTCATTAATAATTTTAATTGCCCTTGTAACCTATCCATTGCGTCTTTTGTTATTTTAATATGTACCTCAGCATTACTTAACTGTTCTAAAATTTTGTTATTATAATCGCATTGATTCATCAGAACTCTAGCTCCTCCTTTATCCGCTTTTGGACCTATAACATTATCTAACATTAACTTCTTTCTGAGACGTTGAATTTTTATATATTTTGGCTTAACTTTATCCACTTTGTGTATTAGAACCACTCAGGCAACGTCTACTTCAAATTTCACCATATCATTATCTGAAAGAAGTTGTAGCTTTTAAAAAGCTTATGTAATTTCCTCATTTCTAACCGATATTTCATTAGGAATAACCATGTTTAAACCATGGTTAAGTAGTTCAAGTTAATCCCCATTAGGATTTAATGTTGATAGGGTTTCTATTCGATTAGTTACGATTAAATTACTACTTTCTTAGTGTCTATACGTTCTTACCTTTTCATTATTATAAAATGTGTTCTGATTTATGTATATTTTGTAAACCTAGACGAGACACTTTCTTTATACTTGCCTAAAAGGTTATAAAGATGCTGTATTTTTGAAACTTTAATGTTTTTCCTATGGGGCTTCCTTTAAAATTGAATTTTTTTGCAGAAAACCGTGCATTGGTCATTTGCATTTATAATTTTGTCATTCACAATGGCATGTGTTTATGACGAGTGTTACTGATTTATTATGCTCCCCCCTCCTCACACGAAAATGT
Organism: Eudiplozoon nipponicum; assembly: GCA_029291075.1. Taxonomy (NCBI): domain Eukaryota; kingdom Metazoa; phylum Platyhelminthes; class Monogenea; order Mazocraeidea; family Diplozoidae; genus Eudiplozoon; species Eudiplozoon nipponicum. Next base: position 654 of record JAQBSW010015092.1, on the reverse strand, counting down.
GAGAGCAATCTCGGTTACGTCATTTTGCATGAAGTGTATAAAACAAATAGTCTAACGAATGGAAATGGTAAATTCTTATACAGCCACTCTAGTCTCATTTAGTTAGATGAAAATAACAATTACGGAAATGTACCCGCACACTGGTGTCACGCAACTATCCTGTGAAAGTACAAATAATATGGCCAGAGGAATTATTGTGCTGCTTCACTGGATTGTTTTGTAAAACTGGTGAGGATGGACCAATTGAAGAAGGCTGTCGATAACGGCAGCCGAAACATATTGTTCAAAAAAGAAAACAACTGGAATCATTACTGCGGTAGTCATAAAGCAACTCAGTTAATTTCGATTAATCCAGTTTCACAGAAATATTTTTCGTTTAATTATCCTCTTTATCATTAAATTTCTTTTGTCTTTAAAATAATAAAAATTAGTAGGTAATATTCGAAGGAAACGGGAATTACACACATAAATAAATTTAAAAAAAATATATTGTTGATCATCTAAGTAGGAATATGAATAAAACAAAAAGAACGCCTCTTGAACGTCCAGGAAATAAATATATGCAAAATTTTTTTCGATTGTCTAATATTAATTGAATGCATAACATATTTTTCCAGCGCATCAGATCCATGTTTCAAATATGCCACCAAGCGC
>JAQBSW010015091.1:0-10387 GCA_029291075.1 Eudiplozoon nipponicum | reverse complement strand
ATACTAACTAATGTAACTTGGTTAGTCAATTTTTCCTTTAGGTGGAGCTCATATGGAATCCATTTAGACCCAAAGTTCCAACTAACCATGCCCAATCTGTCATTACTGAACAGACACCACATTACATGGGGAAGTGGTATTGAAATGAACATTTATATAATTAAACGAACATTGGTTGCGCGGGTGGTGATAACTATTATTATAATCAAGGTTGCGGTCTTGATATAAACACCTGACCCATTAATTACTTACATATGTCAGTATAAACTAAGAATTGTATAGTGTAGAAAAGGCAATTCATCCAGTAGACCGGTTTCGTCCTTATTGGGAACTCATCAAGTACTGGCCAGAATTTGCCGCGGACAGGATACGAACCTGGGCACGTCTGCTTCGGAATCTGGTGCTCTAACCACTGAGCTATCCTGCCGCACACTACACTACACACAATTTTCAGTTATATACTAACTAATGTAACTTGGTTAGTCAATTTTTCCTTTAGGTGGAGCTCATATGGCATCCATTTAGACCCAAAGTTCCAACTAACCATGCCCAATCTGTCATTACTGAACAGACACCACATTACATGGGGAAGTGGTATTGAAATGAACATTTATATAATTAAACGAACATTGGTTGCGCGGGTGGTGATAACAATTATTATAATCAAGGTTGCGGTCTTGATATAAACACCTGACCCATTAATTACTTACATATGTCAGTATAAACTAAGAATTGTATAGTGTAGAAAGGCAATTCATCCAGTAGACCGGTTTCGTCCTTATTGGGAACTCATCAAGTACTGGCCAGAATTTGCCGCGGACAGGATACGAACCTGGGCACGTCTGCTTCGGAATCTGGTGCTCTAACCACTGAGCTATCCTGCCGCACACTACACTACACACAATTTTCAGTTATATACTAACTAATGTAACTTGGTTAGTCAATTTTTCCTTTAGGTGGAGCTCATATGGCATCCATTTAGACCCAAAGTTCCAACTAACCATGCCCAATCTGTCATTACTGAACAGACACCACATTACATGGGGAAGTGGTATTGAAATGAACATTTATATAATTAAACGAACATTGGTTGCGCGGGTGGTGATAACAATTATTATAATCAAGGTTGCGGTCTTGATATAAACACCTGACCCATTAATTACTTACATATGTCAGTATAAACTAAGAATTGTATAGTGTAGAAAAGGCAATTCATCCAGTAGACCGGTTTCGTCCTTATTGGGAACTCATCAAGTACTGGCCAGAATTTGCCGCGGACAGGATACGAACCTGGGCACGTCTGCTTCGGAATCTGGTGCTCTAACCACTGAGCTATCCTGCCGCACACTACACTACACACAATTTTCAGTTATATACTAACTAATGTAACTTGGTTAGTCAATTTTTCCTTTAGGTGGAGCTCATATGGCATCCATTTAGACCCAAAGTTCCAACTAACCATGCCCAATCTGTCATTACTGAACAGACACCACATTACATGGGGAAGTGGTATTGAAATGAACATTTATATAATTAAACGAACATTGGTTGCGCGGGTGGTGATAACAATTATTATAATCAAGGTTGCGGTCTTGATATAAACACCTGACCCATTAATTACTTACATATGTCAGTATAAACTAAGAATTGTATAGTGTAGAAAAGGCAATTCATCCAGTAGACCGGTTTCGTCCTTATTGGGAACTCATCAAGTACTGGCCAGAATTTGCCGCGGACAGGATACGAACCTGGGCACGTCTGCTTCGGAATCTGGTGCTCTAACCACTGAGCTATCCTGCCGCACACTACACTACACACAATTTTCAGTTATATACTAACTAATGTAACTTGGTTAGTCAATTTTTCCTTTAGGTGGAGCTCATATGGCATCCATTTAGACCCAAAGTTCCAACTAACCATGCCCAATCTGTCATTACTGAACAGACACCACATTACATGGGGAAATGGTATTGAAATGAACATTTATATAATTAAACGAACATTGGTTGCGCGGGTGGTGATAACAATTATTATAATCAAGGTTGCGGTCTTGATATAAACACCTGACCCATTAATTACTTACATATGTCAGTATAAACTAAGAATTGTATAGTGTAGAAAAGGCAATTCATCCAGTAGACCGGTTTCGTCCTTATTGGGAACTCATCAAGTACTGGCCAGAATTTGCCGCGGACAGGATACGAACCTGGGCACGTCTGCTTCGGAATCTGGTGCTCTAACCACTGAGCTATCCTGCCGCACACTACACTACACACAATTTTCAGTTATATACTAACTAATGTAACTTGGTTAGTCAATTTTTCCTTTAGGTGGAGCTCATATGGCATCCATTTAGACCCAAAGTTCCAACTAACCATGCCCAATCTGTCATTACTGAACAGACACCACATTACATGGGGAAGTGGTATTGAAATGAACATTTATATAATTAAACGAACATTGGTTGCGCGGGTGGTGATAACAATTATTATAATCAAGGTTGCGGTCTTGATATAAACACCTGACCCATTAATTACTTACATATGTCAGTATAAACTAAGAATTGTATAGTGTAGAAAAGGCAATTCATCCAGTAGACCGGTTTCGTCCTTATTGGGAACTCATCAAGTACTGGCCAGAATTTGCCGCGGACAGGATACGAACCTGGGCACGTCTGCTTCGGAATCTGGTGCTCTAACCACTGAGCTATCCTGCCGCACACTACACTACACACAATTTTCAGTTATATACTAACTAATGTAACTTGGTTAGTCAATTTTTCCTTTAGGTGGAGCTCATATGGCATCCATTTAGACCCAAAGTTCCAACTAACCATGCCCAATCTGTCATTACTGAACAGACACCACATTACATGGGGAAGTGGTATTGAAATGAACATTTATATAATTAAACGAACATTGGTTGCGCGGGTGGTGATAACAATTATTATAATCAAGGTTGCGGTCTTGATATAAACACCTGACCCATTAATTACTTACATATGTCAGTATAAACTAAGAATTGTATAGTGTAGAAAAGGCAATTCATCCAGTAGACCGGTTTCGTCCTTATTGGGAACTCATCAAGTACTGGCCAGAATTTGCCGCGGACAGGATACGAACCTGGGCACGTCTGCTTCGGAATCTGGTGCTCTAACCACTGAGCTATCCTGCCGCACACTACACTACACACAATTTTCAGTTATATACTAACTAATGTAACTTGGTTAGTCAATTTTTCCTTTAGGTGGAGCTCATATGGCATCCATTTAGACCCAAAGTTCCAACTAACCATGCCCAATCTGTCATTACTGAACAGACACCACATTACATGGGGAAATGGTATTGAAATGAACATTTATATAATTAAACGAACATTGGTTGCGCGGGTGGTGATAACAATTATTATAATCAAGGTTGCGGTCTTGATATAAACACCTGACCCATTAATTACTTACATATGTCAGTATAAACTAAGAATTGTATAGTGTAGAAAAGGCAATTCATCCAGTAGACCGGTTTCGTCCTTATTGGGAACTCATCAAGTACTGGCCAGAATTTGCCGCGGACAGGATACGAACCTGGGCACGTCTGCTTCGGAATCTGGTGCTCTAACCACTGAGCTATCCTGCCGCACACTACACTACACACAATTTTCAGTTATATACTAACTAATGTAACTTGGTTAGTCAATTTTTCCTTTAGGTGGAGCTCATATGGCATCCATTTAGACCCAAAGTTCCAACTAACCATGCCCAATCTGTCATTACTGAACAGACACCACATTACATGGGGAAGTGGTATTGAAATGAACATTTATATAATTAAACGAACATTGGTTGCGCGGGTGGTGATAACAATTATTATAATCAAGGTTGCGGTCTTGATATAAACACCTGACCCATTAATTACTTACATATGTCAGTATAAACTAAGAATTGTATAGTGTAGAAAAGGCAATTCATCCAGTAGACCGGTTTCGTCCTTATTGGGAACTCATCAAGTACTGGCCAGAATTTGCCGCGGACAGGATACGAACCTGGGCACGTCTGCTTCGGAATCTGGTGCTCTAACCACTGAGCTATCCTGCCGCACACTACACTACACACAATTTTCAGTTATATACTAACTAATGTAACTTGGTTAGTCAATTTTTCCTTTAGGTGGAGCTCATATGGCATCCATTTAGACCCAAAGTTCCAACTAACCATGCCCAATCTGTCATTACTGAACAGACACCACATTACATGGGGAAGTGGTATTGAAATGAACATTTATATAATTAAACGAACATTGGTTGCGCGGGTGGTGATAACAATTATTATAATCAAGGTTGCGGTCTTGATATAAACACCTGACCCATTAATTACTTACATATGTCAGTATAAACTAAGAATTGTATAGTGTAGAAAAGGCAATTCATCCAGTAGACCGGTTTCGTCCTTATTGGGAACTCATCAAGTACTGGCCAGAATTTGCCGCGGACAGGATACGAACCTGGGCACGTCTGCTTCGGAATCTGGTGCTCTAACCACTGAGCTATCCTGCCGCACACTACACTACACACAATTTTCAGTTATATACTAACTAATGTAACTTGGTTAGTCAATTTTTCCTTTAGGTGGAGCTCATATGGCATCCATTTAGACCCAAAGTTCCAACTAACCATGCCCAATCTGTCATTACTGAACAGACACCACATTACATGGGGAAATGGTATTGAAATGAACATTTATATAATTAAACGAACATTGGTTGCGCGGGTGGTGATAACAATTATTATAATCAAGGTTGCGGTCTTGATATAAACACCTGACCCATTAATTACTTACATATGTCAGTATAAACTAAGAATTGTATAGTGTAGAAAAGGCAATTCATCCAGTAGACCGGTTTCGTCCTTATTGGGAACTCATCAAGTACTGGCCAGAATTTGCCGCGGACAGGATACGAACCTGGGCACGTCTGCTTCGGAATCTGGTGCTCTAACCACTGAGCTATCCTGCCGCACACTACACTGCACACAATTTTCAGTTATATACTAACTAATGTAACTTGGTTAGTCAATTTTTCCTTTAGGTGGAGCTCATATGGCATCCATTTAGACCCAAAGTTCCAACTAACCATGCCCAATCTGTCATTACTGAACAGACACCACATTACATGGGGAAATGGTATTGAAATGAACATTTATATAATTAAACGAACATTGGTTGCGCGGGTGGTGATAACAATTATTATAATCAAGGTTGCGGTCTTGATATAAACACCTGACCCATTAATTACTTACATATGTCAGTATAAACTAAGAATTGTATAGTGTAGAAAAGGCAATTCATCCAGTAGACCGGTTTCGTCCTTATTGGGAACTCATCAAGTACTGGCCAGAATTTGCCGCGGACAGGATACGAACCTGGGCACGTCTGCTTCGGAATCTGGTGCTCTAACCACTGAGCTATCCTGCCGCACACTACACTACACACAATTTTCAGTTATATACTAACTAATGTAACTTGGTTAGTCAATTTTTCCTTTAGGTGGAGCTCATATGGCATCCATTTAGACCCAAAGTTCCAACTAACCATGCCCAATCTGTCATTACTGAACAGACACCACATTACATGGGGAAATGGTATTGAAATGAACATTTATATAATTAAACGAACATTGGTTGCGCGGGTGGTGATAACAATTATTATAATCAAGGTTGCGGTCTTGATATAAACACCTGACCCATTAATTACTTACATATGTCAGTATAAACTAAGAATTGTATAGTGTAGAAAAGGCAATTCATCCAGTAGACCGGTTTCGTCCTTATTGGGAACTCATCAAGTACTGGCCAGAATTTGCCGCGGACAGGACTACGAACCTGGGCACGTCTGCTTCGGAATCTGGTGCTCTAACCACTGAGCTATCCTGCCGCACACTACACTGCACACAATTTTCAGTTATATACTAACTAATGTAACTTGGTTAGTCAATTTTTCCTTTAGGTGGAGCTCATATGGCATCCATTTAGACCCAAAGTTCCAACTAACCATGCCCAATCTGTCATTACTGAACAGACACCACATTACATGGGGAAGTGGTATTGAAATGAACATTTATATAATTAAACGAACATTGGTTGCGCGGGTGGTGATAACAATTATTATAATCAAGGTTGCGGTCTTGATATAAACACCTGACCCATTAATTACTTACATATGTCAGTATAAACTAAGAATTGTATAGTGTAGAAAAGGCAATTCATCCAGTAGACCGGTTTCGTCCTTATTGGGAACTCATCAAGTACTGGCCAGAATTTGCCGCGGACAGGATACGAACCTGGGCACGTCTGCTTCGGAATCTGGTGCTCTAACCACTGAGCTATCCTGCCGCACACTACACTGCACACAATTTTCAGTTATATACTAACTAATGTAACTTGGTTAGTCAATTTTTCCTTTAGGTGGAGCTCATATGGCATCCATTTAGACCCAAAGTTCCAACTAACCATGCCCAATCTGTCATTACTGAACAGACACCACACTACATGGGGAAGTGGTATTGAAATGAACATTTATATAATTAAACGAACATTGGTTGCGCGGGTGGTGATAACAATTATTATAATCAAGGTTGCGGTCTTGATATAAACACCTGACCCATTAATTACTTACATATGTCAGTATAAACTAAGAATTGTATAGTGTAGAAAAGGCAATTCATCCAGTAGACCGGTTTCGTCCTTATTGGGAACTCATCAAGTACTGGCCAGAATTTGCCGCGGACAGGATACGAACCTGGGCACGTCTGCTTCGGAATCTGGTGCTCTAACCACTGAGCTATCCTGCCGCACACTACACTGCACACAATTTTCAGTTATATACTAACTAATGTAACTTGGTTAGTCAATTTTTCCTTTAGGTGGAGCTCATATGGCATCCATTTAGACCCAAAGTTCCAACTAACCATGCCCAATCTGTCATTACTGAACAGACACCACATTACATGGGGAAATGGTATTGAAATGAACATTTATATAATTAAACGAACATTGGTTGCGCGGGTGGTGATAACAATTATTATAATCAAGGTTGCGGTCTTGATATAAACACCTGACCCATTAATTACTTACATATGTCAGTATAAACTAAGAATTGTATAGTGTAGAAAAGGCAATTCATCCAGTAGACCGGTTTCGTCCTTATTGGGAACTCATCAAGTACTGGCCAGAATTTGCCGCGGACAGGATACGAACCTGGGCACGTCTGCTTCGGAATCTGGTGCTCTAACCACTGAGCTATCCTGCCGCACACTACACTACACACAATTTTCAGTTATATACTAACTAATGTAACTTGGTTAGTCAATTTTTCCTTTAGGTGGAGCTCATATGGCATCCATTTAGACCCAAAGTTCCAACTAACCATGCCCAATCTGTCATTACTGAACAGACACCACATTACATGGGGAAGTGGTATTGAAATGAACATTTATATAATTAAACGAACATTGGTTGCGCGGGTGGTGATAACAATTATTATAATCAAGGTTGCGGTCTTGATATAAACACCTGACCCATTAATTACTTACATATGTCAGTATAAACTAAGAATTGTATAGTGTAGAAAAGGCAATTCATCCAGTAGACCGGTTTCGTCCTTATTGGGAACTCATCAAGTACTGGCCAGAATTTGCCGCGGACAGGATACGAACCTGGGCACGTCTGCTTCGGAATCTGGTGCTCTAACCACTGAGCTATCCTGCCGCACACTACACTACACACAATTTTCAGTTATATACTAACTAATGTAACTTGGTTAGTCAATTTTTCCTTTAGGTGGAGCTCATATGGCATCCATTTAGACCCAAAGTTCCAACTAACCATGCCCAATCTGTCATTACTGAACAGACACCACATTACATGGGGAAATGGTATTGAAATGAACATTTATATAATTAAACGAACATTGGTTGCGCGGGTGGTGATAACAATTATTATAATCAAGGTTGCGGTCTTGATATAAACACCTGACCCATTAATTACTTACATATGTCAGTATAAACTAAGAATTGTATAGTGTAGAAAAGGCAATTCATCCAGTAGACCGGTTTCGTCCTTATTGGGAACTCATCAAGTACTGGCCAGAATTTGCCGCGGACAGGATACGAACCTGGGCACGTCTGCTTCGGAATCTGGTGCTCTAACCACTGAGCTATCCTGCCGCACACTACACTACACACAATTTTCAGTTATATACTAACTAATGTAACTTGGTTAGTCAATTTTTCCTTTAGGTGGAGCTCATATGGCATCCATTTAGACCCAAAGTTCCAACTAACCATGCCCAATCTGTCATTACTGAACAGACACCACATTACATGGGGAAATGGTATTGAAATGAACATTTATATAATTAAACGAACATTGGTTGCGCGGGTGGTGATAACAATTATTATAATCAAGGTTGCGGTCTTGATATAAACACCTGACCCATTAATTACTTACATATGTCAGTATAAACTAAGAATTGTATAGTGTAGAAAAGGCAATTCATCCAGTAGACCGGTTTCGTCCTTATTGGGAACTCATCAAGTACTGGCCAGAATTTGCCGCGGACAGGATACGAACCTGGGCACGTCTGCTTCGGAATCTGGTGCTCTAACCACTGAGCTATCCTGCCGCACACTACACTACACACAATTTTCAGTTATATACTAACTAATGTAACTTGGTTAGTCAATTTTTCCTTTAGGTGGAGCTCATATGGCATCCATTTAGACCCAAAGTTCCAACTAACCATGCCCAATCTGTCATTACTGAACAGACACCACATTACATGGGGAAATGGTATTGAAATGAACATTTATATAATTAAACGAACATTGGTTGCGCGGGTGGTGATAACAATTATTATAATCAAGGTTGCGGTCTTGATATAAACACCTGACCCATTAATTACTTACATATGTCAGTATAAACTAAGAATTGTATAGTGTAGAAAAGGCAATTCATCCAGTAGACCGGTTTCGTCCTTATTGGGAACTCATCATGTACTGGCCAGAATTTGCCGCGGACAGGACTCGAACCTGGGCACGTCTGCTTCGGAATCTGGTGCTCTAACCACTGACCTATCCTGCCGCACACTACACTGCACACAATTTTCAGTTATATACTAACTAATGTAACTTGGTTAGTCAATTTTTCCTTTAGGTGGAGCTCATATGGCATCCATTTAGACCCAAAGTTCCAACTAACCATGCCCAATCTGTCATTACTGAACAGACACCACATTACATGGGGAAGTGGTATTGAAATGAACATTTATATAATTAAACGAACATTGGTTGCGCGGGTGGTGATAACAATTATTATAATCAAGGTTGCGGTCTTGATATAAACACCTGACCCATTAATTACTTACATATGTCAGTATAAACTAAGAATTGTATAGTGTAGAAAAGGCAATTCATCCAGTAGACCGGTTTCGTCCTTATTGGGAACTCATCAAGTACTGGCCAGAATTTGCCGCGGACAGGATACGAACCTGGGCACGTCTGCTTCGGAATCTGGTGCTCTAACCACTGAGCTATCCTGCCGCACACTACACTGCACACAATTTTCAGTTATATACTAACTAATGTAACTTGGTTAGTCAATTTTTCCTTTAGGTGGAGCTCATATGGCATCCATTTAGACCCAAAGTTCCAACTAACCATGCCCAATCTGTCATTACTGAACAGACACCACATTACATGGGGAAATGGTATTGAAATGAACATTTATATAATTAAACGAACATTGGTTGCGCGGGTGGTGATAACAATTATTATAATCAAGGTTGCGGTCTTGATATAAACACCTGACCCATTAATTACTTACATATGTCAGTATAAACTAAGAATTGTATAGTGTAGAAAAGGCAATTCATCCAGTAGACCGGTTTCGTCCTTATTGGGAACTCATCAAGTACTGGCCAGAATTTGCCGCGGACAGGATACGAACCTGGGCACGTCTGCTTCGGAATCTGGTGCTCTAACCACTGAGCTATCCTGCCGCACACTACACTACACACAATTTTCAGTTATATACTAACTAATGTAACTTGGTTAGTCAATTTTTCCTTTAGGTGGAGCTCATATGGCATCCATTTAGACCCAAAGTTCCAACTAACCATGCCCAATCTGTCATTACTGAACAGACACCACATTACATGGGGAAATGGTATTGAAATGAACATTTATATAATTAAACGAACATTGGTTGCGCGGGTGGTGATAACAATTATTATAATCAAGGTTGCGGTCTTGATATAAACACCTGACCCATTAATTACTTACATATGTCAGTATAAACTAAGAATTGTATAGTGTAGAAAAGGCAATTCATCCAGTAGACC
>JAQBSW010015090.1:0-10387 GCA_029291075.1 Eudiplozoon nipponicum | reverse complement strand
TAATAAATTTTATATTTAGTTACTTATTCATAATTACATATATACTCACTTCATATATAAAAAGAAAAAAGAAAAAACATTCATGTAATTCCATAGGCTATATATAATGTATATATAGATAAGCATATAAGCAACCATGTGGGTTATTCCCACATCTTTTATAAATATCTTTATATCCTTCATATATATACCTATATATATATATATCTATACCTACGTGTATACACTATATATATATATATATACGAATATATGTATATATATATATATATCTATACCTTACGTGTATACATCTATATATATATGAATATATGTATATATATATAAACGAATATATATATAAAATCAGAAATCTTTTATATTTAAATTTTATTTTTACTTATTTATATTTAAATATACACACACCCACATCTTATAAAATATCCATTTATACATACGTCCACACGCTATCTATGTATATATAGATAAGCATATAAGCAACCATGTAGGTTATTCCCACATCTTTTATAAATATCTATATATTCATGATATATATATATATATATATACGTGTATATACCATATATATAATATGAATCTCATACAAGCAACACTGTGAGTCCCGCAACGGATAAATTATATCAGTCAAAATACTTTTTATATATCTCTTTTATTGTCTATCTATATACCCCTATATATATATATATATATATATATATATATATATATATATATATATATATATATATATATATATGTAGATATATGTATCTATAAGCAGTTGAAATAGGTTCTTTGAAAATTCAACCACTTACAATTTCTCCTTGCGTGTATAGTATATATACTAATTTTAATTACAATTTATATGTATATATAAATATCAAAGTGTATATATATTCCCGTCTACACCTCATATATATATAAATATATATATTTATATATACATAATGCCTATCTCAATTCACATAAGCAACCATGTGAGCTTTTCTCACCTTATATATAAAATCTAAATATTCTTCTACATATATATTGTTAATATCTAAATAATCATTTAAGCAACCATGTGAGTTCACCCCACATCTTATATGAATATTTAGAATCATCCATATATATGTATTTGCGAAATATATATATATATATACCCATATTTGTTAAATATCTTTAGATAAACATATAAGCAACAACGTGAAATTCTCTCACATCTTATGTAAATTGAAATGTTCACCATATATATACATATATAACTATAGCCATATTACCGCTCTCTAACTCCATCTTATTCGTTCTGTTTTTCCCCTTTCATAGTCGCGGTCTCTTATTTAGATTTATTGATAGCTCTGATTCCTCTAATCTACGTTTCTTTCCATTCGAGAAGGCTTCATTAAATATTGGGCCTAATGATTTTTCTACACATGTCATATTCATGACGTTCATTCCTGATTTTATTTCAATTGATTCTCTAATCAACCTGGTTAATCTATTTCGGTTACATAGTGCAATCCGTTTACAGCCGTCCCAGTTTATCTGATGACCCGTCTCCATTGAGTGCCTGGCTAGATCTGATCTATGACTATGTCTGTATTTGCATGCAGTCTTATGTTCACCTCTACGTACCTTTATTGGACGCATGGTTTCACCTATATACCTAAGATTGCAATCTTTACAAGGTATCTCATAAACCCCTGATGTGTTGAGAGGTTCTATTTTTTCTTTCTGATTCGGTAACTTATTGCCTATTGTAACTGGTTGTCTTAACACTGTTCTTATGTTGTATTTTGTTGCTAAAAACCTAATCTTTCTACTTAATTTGGAGTCTGGTAGAACCAGAGTTCTGTGCTTATCTTCATTATGATTATCTAAATCTCCTGCCCGTTTCTCCTGGGTTATTCTTCTATTAAATCGCAATAATGTCTCCTTTATGATTTTCTCAGTTAATTTTTTTGGATAACCATTTATCCTGAATATGTCTTTCAATTTCATCAGTTCTTTATCCCTATATTTTAAATCCACTATTTTAAGACTTCTTATTATCATAGATTTTAGAATGCCTATTTTCATCCCAAACGGGTGATTAGAGCAATAATTCAGGAGGATACCAGAATAAGTATCCTTCCTGTAAATATCTTTCTCTAATGTCTGACCCATTCGATTTAATTTTACATCTAGAAACGATAATTCTTCTTTGTTTTCTTTTTCCAATGTGAATTTTACCTCTCCCAGTTGATTAGCTAAATACAGAAAATTCTCCAACTCATTGTCCCCGTGATTCCAAATTAGGAAGATGTCATCTAGGAATCTTAAATATAAGCTTGATTTGAGGGGAGATCTAAGTAGGAGATTTTTTTCTAAATAATGCATATAAATATTAGCGACTGGGACCGATAATGGTTGTCCCATAGGAACACCTTTAACTTGAACTAAGAATTCATTTCTAAATATAAAGTATGTAGAGGACATACACACTCTAATGCAACCTGTACCGGAATGTTCGTATACATAGATACCACATCCAGGCTTGCCAGTTTATCATTCTCTAATAATTTATATTTACTAATAATATCAGTAAAGTGATAAGTATTCTTTAATGTATAATCTAGAAAATAGGTGTATTTTCTTATTCTATGGCACAGAAATTTGGACATCTTATAAGTTGGAGAATTCTGGACATTGACAATTAACCTAAGTGGATTATCTTGTTTATAAATTTTAACTAGACCATACACTCGGGAAGGGAGAGAATCTCTTTGTATTAATGATTTACCAAGTACTGAATCCAATTCCCCAGATCCAATCATTTGATTAATAAAAGCTTTAACCTCACCTTGTAATTTGTCCGTTGGGTCCTTATTTATTTTATGGTAAACTTCTTTATTATTTAATTGTACATACATCTTATCCTCATAATCCCTCTGGTTTATTAGCACTGTTGCTCCACCTTTATCTGCTTTAAGGCATATTACCTTATTAGATAACAACTCCGATCTCAATCTTTTCAAGTCATAATTCTGTTTACATTTATCCTCCCTATGTTCTAACACTAATTTTGCAACATCTAATTCAAATTTAGTTTTATCTTTTCCTGGGAGGAATTGTGCGATTTTAACTGTCTCGGTAATAATTTCATTCTTAGGTATGTATTCTATAGGAACAGCCGTGTTCAGTCCCAGGTTAAGTATTCTCTTTTCATTATCTTTGAGATCCATAGATGATAAGTTTATTACCCGTTTCGACACAAAAGAATCGTTTGGAATATTTCTTCCAGGCCTATAGATTCCCAGGTTTTCTAGTTTCTTATCATGTCTCTTTTTAACCTTTTGAATTTCTTTATTCCTAGCCTTATCAGTGAAATCCTCTATACATTTAAGATCCATTGAATGTAATATCAAGAGCAACCTTGATCTTATTTTAGTTTTTTCTCTAATTAGTTCATATTTTCTTTTTTCTTGACTTTTTATGGATGATTTCATTAAATGTATAGAAAGTTCTTGTTTCTATATCGATATTCAGTCGAAATAGGCCGACACTATTAACTATGGAAATTCATGGAAATTAGATCAAGCGATCTCGTTGTAAATGAAACATGGGTGGAAAATCACTAAGCTCATTTAGAACACAGTAGTTACGCATATTAGGAAGATAAGATTGCATGATAATGAACAGGAAACTAGAATGCTGGATTAAGTTTACCCTTCTGAGAGCGTATTCAATTGTGTTTTATTACTGATCTTTATGATAAACTATCCTTTATATTTAATACTTGGATTCTTGTAATCCAACTGTATTCATTAATAAAGATCCCTTAAAGTGTACTGCACTTATTTTTTAACCTTAATGACAAATATCGTCTTCCCTCAAAAAAAGTAATATGATGATTTTCTCAGCAGGTAATTTTCTGAAATTGTTCTCTGACCTTTCGTAAATTCTAAACTTATCGATTACTAAATTTTGACCATTATAGCATGACAAGGATTCACAACTCTAGTCTCAGTAATACTTGTTCCTCCGCAAAAAGAGGTCATCAATAACTACAGCATATCACATAGTGGGAATAAAACAAGTAGCCAGACGCATGCTAAGTGGAAATAACCTATAATCCTTGAAGTTTCACTTAGATGTACGTACACATACATGAAATTATATTTATTGGAAGACCATAGTGATCAAAACACACATACAAATTATTAATGCTTAATTTGGATGAAATCACTATAAATTCACTTAGATGAACATGCACGTGCATTTAAAAAGTTGTTTCTCAATTGTAGACATAAGTAAACATGCATACATACATCACGCATGTTTATCTACTGAGATGCCACTGACACATATGAGATCTACAAATAAGAATAAATGAAGCCATTTAAACAAAATTGAACTGATTTGATTACACATTAAAAATTCTCCTAATGAATGCACACATGTTGTTCAAAATTCCAAAATATCAGCAACATAAACAATGTAATTACCTTTTATTATAATCAAGGTTGCGGTCTTGATATAAACACCTGACCCATTAATTACTTACATATGTCGGTATAAACTAAGAATTGTATAGTGTAGAAAAGGCAATTCATCCAGTAGACCGGTTTCGTCCTTATTGTGGAACTCATCAAGTACTGGCCAGAATTTGCCGCGGACGGTGTGTGCGGCTGGATGACTCAGTGGTTGAGCACCATATTCCGAAGCAGACGTGCCCAGGTTCGTATCCTGTCCGCGGCAAATTCTGGCCAGTACTCTGATGAGTTCCCAATAAGGACGAAACCGGTCTACTGGATGAATTGCCTTTTTTACACTATACAATTCTTAGTTTATACTGACATATGTAAGTAATTAATGGGTCAGGTGTTTATATCAAGACCGCAACCTTCGATTATAATGGAATTGTCATCACCACCCGCGCAACCAATGTTCGTTTAATTATATAAATGTTCATTTCAATACCACTTCCCCATGTAATGTGGTGTCTGTTCAGTAATGACAGATTGGGCATAGTTAGTTGGAACTTTGGGTGTAAATGTATGCCATATGAGCTCCACCTAAAGGAAAAATTGACTAACCAAGTTACATTAGTTAGTATATAACTGAAAATTGTGTGTAGTGTGGTGTGCGGCAGGATAACTCAGTGGTTAGAGCACCAGATTCCGAAGCAGACGTGCCCAGGTTCGTATCCTGTCCGCGGCAAATTCTGGCCAGTACTTGATGAGTTCCCAATAAGGTTGAAACCGGTCTACTGGATGAATTGCCTTTTCTACACTATACAATTCTTAGTTTATACTGACATATGTAATTAATTAATGGGTCAAGTGTTTATATCAAGACCGCAACCTTGATTATAATAATTGTTATCACCACCCGCGCAACCATTGTTCGTTTAATGTAATTACCTGATCTGCGTTTTGACTAACGCAGCTTTCATTGTTCCAGTAATTTTCTTTCATCAAAATATTTCGGCCTTGATTACCGTAGGCCTTCATCAGTTGCATTTCACGAAACAAATGAAGCAAGTGTGTTTTTTCCTCTAATCATAATATTTATATCCCTCAGACTGACCTTTCATTAGATATTCGCGTGTCACATATGTGTGTGTGTGTACATTTTCATAACTGTTGTTTTCATCTAACTAATTTCGACCAGAGTGGCTGAATAATAATTTATCAATTGCATGCAATAACTATTCGTTTTTTAACACACTCAGTGTAAATGACGTAACTGAGATGGGGGAGACCCATAATTCAGAAACACTCGTCATAAAAACATGCCATGAGTGATTAAACCAGAAGTCCGAAAGACTATTGCACATGTTAAATTACAATTCAAACCACTAGGTTGTACTCAAGATAGAGAAGTTAATAACAGTTATTGGCGCACGCCACGCATGTCCATGTGTATGTGTATGCATAACTAAAAAACTTGGTTAATTTATTTTGATACACATGTACGTACATCTAAATGAAACTGCAGTCAATAGACATTAATTTACCCTTTGCACGCGTCAGACAAATTATTACTTATAAATATTGTGTTATTAGAATAATTGCAAAAAGAAAACTACTGGAACAATGAAACCTGCGTTAGTCAAAACGCAGATCTTGTAATTTCAATTAATCCAGGTCCGCAATTAAGCCCATCTTTCAAGAAAAATTTAACATGGAAATATAGCAACAACGCCGTTAAATGATATAATAAATATACACTGGGGAAACAACAACTCGTGAAACAAGTGTTAAATATTTCCTTTTTAATTATTTGTTTAAAACATTATGTTATTTCTAAATGTTTTCGTTTTAAATTAAAGTTTAAGTTAAATGCTTATGGCATGTCTCTTAAGCATGAACTTTGTATAAATATTATAAAAAACTTTGATTCATGATTTAGTTCAACGTAAGATTATACTTATTAAGGAAAAAAATAAATTAAGATCGGTGTTAACTTCTCTTTTGCACGTACATGATTTTAAATGCATTGAGGATTTCTGTGATAAAGCCCGCAATAGAGAAATAAAAAAATGATAGAAAGATATGATAAAAAATTAGCTGACTTGGGAATTTATAGACACCAAGAAAGGGATAATTTAATCGGGACTAATAGAATAGTAAATTTATCAACATTAAATCTTAATAAAGATCCAGCGAACTACTTAACTGTGGTTTAAACATGGCTATTCCTAATGAATGAATTATTTACTGAGGTTGTCAAAACGGCACAACTTCTTTCGGATTAGGATAGGGTTAAAATTGAATTAGACGTTGTCTCAATGGTTTTAACACAACAAGAGGATAAATTTAAGCCTAACTATGAAATTAAACGTCTCAGAAAGGATTTAGTATCAAATAATGTTATATGTCTAAAGGCGGATAAAAGAGGAGCTACAGTTCTGATGAATCAATCCGATTATAACAATAAAATAAAAGAACAGTTAAGTAATGCTGAAGTATACACTAAAATAACAAAAGACCCTACTGATAAGTTACAAGGGCAAGTAAAATTATTAATCAATAAAATGATTGCTAATGAAGAATTGGATTCAACGCATGGTAACACTCTCATTCAAAGAGATACGGTTGCACCCAGAGTTTATGATTTAGTTAAAGTGCATAAGCCGGGTAATCCTTTAAGAATTATAGTGAATGTACAACACTCCCCAACATATAATATTTCAAAGTTTTTGTGCCATAGAATAAGAAAATATTCCTATTTCTTAGAACATACCTTGTTTAACTCATATCATTTGGTTGAAATTATTGATAAATATGTACTAGATGAAAAGGATAGATTAGTAAGCTTAGATGTAGTATCTATGTGCACAAATATACCGGTACCTGAGGCTCTGGATTGTTTTAGACGTTTCCTAGTTGATCACCCACTAATATTAGAAGGAAGCTAAATGACGTTAGGACACGTCATGGAGATGATGTGTATTTGTATGTCCTCCACTTATTTTAAATTTCGTCAGGAATTTTATAAACAAATTAGAGGCGTTCCAATGGGACAACCTTTATCGGTCCCAATAGCCAATATCTTTATGCCTTATTTGTAAAATAATCTGTTGGATAAGACTCCATTGAAACCAAAACTGTACCTACGTTTCTTCGATGATATATTACTGATCTGAAACCATGGTGACAATAAATTGGTAAATTTCTTAAATTTAGCTAATCGAATGAGCGAACTACAATTTACCTTAGAAAGGGAATCGTCGGGTGAATTACAATTTTTAGATGTCAAATTAATTAGAAATGGTTTGAAATTGGGAAGAGATATTTATAGGAAGGATACTTATTCAGGAATCCTTCTTAATTTCAAGTCCAATCACCCGTTTCGTATGAAAGTCGGGATCTTAAAGTCATTAACATTAAGAAGTCTCAAGTTAACAGATATAAAGCATAGGAAGTTAGAATTAGACAGACTACGCGATATATTCAAGTCATTTAATAGATACAACAATGAGGGACATGGTGAAGAAATTTAATCCTAGTGGGAGATACACAAAATCGGATAAGGATAAGGAAGAGCGGAAGGTCATGGAATTACCGGACTCTATATTAAGAAGGAGAGTGAAATCAATAGCTTTAAAATACAATATAAGGACCGTTTTAAAACAGCCCCTTACACTAGGCACAATACTCCCTAACCAAAAAGAAAAGATTGAACCCTTAGACACTGCAGGAGTGTATGAGATCCCATGCAATGATTGCAGTCTCAAGTATGTTGGTGAAACCATGCGTCCAATCAAAGTAAGAAGTGGTGAACATAAAACTGCGTGTAAATATGGACATATTGCTAAATCTGACCTTGCTCGTCATGTAGTGGAGACTGGGCATACTATCGACTGGGAGGAATGCAAACGCATAGCAATATGTAGTCGTAATAGGATGACGAGATTGATTAGAGAATCTATAGAAATTAAATCTAGAGATAATATTATGAATGAAACAGCTGTTGAAAAATCTTTAGGTCCGATTTGGAATACTGCACTAGGTAGTGGAAGAAAAAGGCGATTGCATGAATTGGTAACTGAAGCTAGCTCCAGTAAAAGATTAAGAACATCAGATTAAGATTGACTAATTAGTGGGCTTTTATTCAACAGATGAATAAACAATTATTATTAATATAGTCTTCAAAAATTCATCTCTAACTATTCATTTGATTTTAAAACAAATAGTGATTTCAACCTTAATTTTCTGTTTTACACCCCCACCCTACCCATTGGAAATATTCTAATAATACAATAGTTATAAGTAATAATTTGTCTGACGCGTGCAAAGGGTAAATTAATGTCTATTGACTGCAGTTTCATTTAGATGTACGTACATGTATATAAAAATAAAATAATTTAACCAAGTTTTTTAGTTATGCATACACATACACATGGACATGCGTGGCGTGTGCCATTAACTGTTATTAACTTCTCTATCTTGAGTACAACCTAGTGGTTTGAATTGTAATTTAACATGTGCATTAGTCGTTCGGACTTCTGGTTTAATCACTCATGGCATGTTTTTATGACGAGTGTTTCTGAATTATGGGTCTCCCCCATCTCAGTTATGTCATTTACATTGAGTGTGTTAAAAACAAATAGTTATTGTATGCAATTGATAAATTATTATTCAGCCACTCTGGTCGAAATTAGTTAGATGAAAACAACGGTTATGACAATGTACACACACACACACATATGTGACACGCGAATATCTAATGAAAGGTCAGTCTGAGGTATATAAATATTATGACTAGAGGAAATAAAACACTTGCTTCATTTGTTTCGTGAGATGCAACGGATGTAGGCCTACGGTAATGTAGGCCGAAATATTTTGTAAAAAAAGAAAATTACTGGAACAATGAAAGCTGCGTTAGTCAAAACGCAGATCATGTAATTACAATTATTCCAGGTGCGCATCAAGGCAACTCCTTCAAGAAACATTTAACATGGAACTATAACAGAAATGGTGTTAAATGGTATAATAAATATACGCTAATGAAACAACAAATCGTGAGGCAAGTGTCAAATATTTCCTTTTTAAGTATTTGTTTAAAACATGATGTTATTCCTAAATGTTTTCGTTTTAAACTAAATTTTAAGCTAAATGCTTATGGCATGTCTCTTAAGCATGACCTTTGTATAAATATTATAAAAACTTTGATTCGTGATTTAGTTAAACGTAAGATTATACTTATTCAGAAAAAAACTAAACTAAGATCGATGTTGTAACGACACAAATCATTCGCCGACATATTGCGTAAATTAAATTCAAATTTATTTACGTTGCACCAATGAGAAAAAAGCAAAATTGCCGTTTAACCACGTTTAACCAATAGTGTGCAAGTAGACATATTGCATGCTATTTAAGCACGGTAATTTACCATGCAAGTCAGTTGTGGCATTTGCCTTCTACCTGCTTCACGCGTGTGCGTTCTGTCGGCTGTCAATACGTGTGCGCTCTGTCGGCTGTCAGTACCTACGCTGGTGATTTGATAGTTTCACCAACAACTAACTACATCCGTGACTCATCTTGTTGCGGGATACCGGAGAGACGAGCCAATTGAGTGCAGGGCCTGCAGGACACCATCCACAACGCGATTACAGCTCAACCACGGGAGCGACAACTCAACCAGAGTCCACCTAAGGCTCTAGGACATCTTCAAGCTCTGAAGACTACAAGAGAACGCATCACCAGGCCCTCTTAAGGGCCCCCATATCAGTAACTAATCTCTATTCAGAGCATCTTAACCGAGTTTGTAACGTCGTACGGCATTTACTTGAAGCCGGGGCGTTTACAAAATTGGCGACCGCGCCAGAATATTGATTATTGTTCTGATTTTTTTGGTATAAATAAAATTGACTTCCTTTTTCATCTATTTGAGATAAATAGATTGACATTTGTGTTTTCTTTACCCTGATCGTGGTTTT
>JAQBSW010015089.1:0-10392 GCA_029291075.1 Eudiplozoon nipponicum | reverse complement strand
AGTATAAACTAAGAATTGTATATAGTGTAGAAAAGGCAATTCATCCAGTAGACCGGTTTCGTCCTTATTGGTAACTCATCAAGTACTAGCCAGATTTTGCCGCGGACAGGATACGAACCTGGGCACGTCTGCTTCGGAATCTGGTGCTCTAACCACTGAGCTATCCTGCCGCACACTACACTACACACAATTTTCAGTTATATACTAACTAATGTAGCTTGGTTAGTCAATTTTTCCTTTAGGTGGAGCTCATATGGCATCCATTTAGACCCAAAGTTCCAACTAACCATGCCCAATCTGTCATTACTAAACAGACACCACATTACATGGGGAAATGGTATTGAAATGAACATTTATATAATTAAACGAACATTGGTTGCGCGGGTGGTGATAACAATTATTATAATCAAGGTTGCGGTCTTGAAATAAACACCTGACCCATTAATTACTTACATATGTCAGTATAAACTAAGAATTGTATAGTGTAGAAAAGGGAATTCATCCAGTAGACCGGTTTCGTCCTTATTGGGAACTCATCAAGTACTGGCCAGAATTTGCCGCGGACATGATACGAACCTAGGCACGTCTGCTTCGGAATCTGGTGCTCTAACCACTGAGCTATCCTGCCGCACACTACACTACACACAATTTTCAGTTATATACTAACTAATGTAACTTGGTTAGTCAATTTTTCCTTTAGGTGGAGCTCATATGGCATCCATTTAGACCCAAAGTTCCAACTAACCATACCCAATCTGTCATTACTGAACAGACACCACATTACATGGGGAAGTGGTATTGAAATGAACATTTATATAATTAAACGAACATTGGTTGCGCGGGTGGTGATAGCAATTATTATAATCAAGGTTGCGGTCTTGATATAAACACCTGACCCATTAATTACTTACATATGTCAGTATAAACTAAGAATTGTATAGTGTAGAAAAGGCAATTCATCCAGTAGACCGGTTTCGTCCTTATTGGGAACTCATCAATACGAACCTGGGCAAATTCTGGCCAGTACTTGATGAGTTCCCAATAAGGACGAAACCGGTCTACCGGTCTACTGGATGAATTGCCTTTTCTAAACTATACAATTCTTAGTTTATACTGACATATGTAAGTAATTAATGGGTCAGGTGTTTATATCAAGACCGCAACCTTGATTATAATAATTGTTATCACCACCCGCGCAACCAATGTTCGTTTAATTATGCATGTTCTATTTGACTGTTGAAGTCTGTGACTCTTAATTATATTTTACAGAATAATATGTGATTACTTGTTCCACACGGGAGCCAGTGTAAAACAATGTTTTAAGATTTGGTATACGTCGCCTATTTATTCTAGTATATACCGGGTCTTATTTAATTTGTCAAATACTGGTTAATGATACCGGTCTAATTATCAATCAATGCCAGACGTCGAATATAGCATATTTTTACGAGAATGACTTTTATCTATTTTGCACCAACTTTGAAGTCCTGAAAGAAATGGTAAAACGATTAATTGAGTCAATTATTAAAAGTGAAAGTTAACAAGAACACTTTTTTCAGACCAGAAGCGAAGTAAGTCTACCTGAACATCCAATTTAATGGATATGCAGCTTCCTGACTAGCACAAAATAAAGTTGGCGCGGCATTAACACGCACATTTATTACGAGCGTTATTTAAAGTAAAACACCTGCCTTCTTACTAGCGAATCATCAGTAGGGGCCGGTATTACGCCCAATACCCACCGTGTATTCGGGTTATATATTTAATTGCATTATGTCACGATTTTCGTTTAAAGAGATAAGTAATATCAAAAAAGGCAAAAAGGTATAGATTTGAGCGGTAACAGATGTTCAGAAGTATTTGTAATTCTCAATTTTAGTTAAATTTAGCATATATTTAAACTCATTGCGTTGGGACCCTATGCCGATTCGGCAACCCTAGTGTTGGTAATGTTTACAGGCACGGTATATATATTATATTCAGTGGGTTGGCTTTGAAGTTGCATTGTCGAAGACTTTATATTGAGTTAGCTTCACTTCTACGGGTGTTTACATTCGCATCAGGGATTGTTCCGTTCAATTTTCCGACTTTCCTCACTCAATTCTATTGTGGTTATAGAGCACAGTACCGGCTTCGCATTCTGAGTTGCCAATAAACACGAAACAAATGATCGCACGCACTAATACGCTGAGCCAATACTATCTTGGGTTTATCCTACTGGTCAAATTTGAATTAATTTCTTACTAGGTGCGCAACACCTAATACATAAAGCTGCGTTTATCACAAAATATTGCCATTTAACCACGGATGTTGCGTAATTTGTAGTGAAGGTTTGCGAGATAAAATACTTCTCTTAGTTAATCGGAAAAGTTTCCAGTCATTTATTTATTAATCGGAAGGATACAGTAGAGCTCTTCGGTGCCTTCAAACGAAAAGATTTGTTGATTTTCTTCGCCCTGATTGATAATATCGGAATAAGATTCCAACATAGAATCAATGGCATCCTCTTCTCGTGGACTATACACAGTTTCGTCAGGAAGGTTTATTGATTTGCTGCTATCATCCGTTGAATCCTGAAATTCTGCCTCTGCTTGCGTCCTGGTATTTAAAAGGCATCAAATCCTAGATAAATATAAAAAGACAAAACCGTTTGCGATAAGTTGTATAAGTATAGTAACATATATATATATATATATATATATATATATATATATATATATATATATATATATATATATATATATGGTAAACTAATTGGAACAATTTACCATAAACCAAAGTTGTCTGCACAGTATTTACATTACAGCAGTTTTATGCCTTTTTCAATATAAATGATCATAAGTTATTGGTTGCTTTTCAAGCATTGACACGTTGTTTAGTGAAGATTTCAAAGACTGTGAATATAATGAAGCAATCAACCACTTAAGGCATATTGACTACCATGAAAAGTTAATTGAATCAATTATTAAAAGAGGAATTAAACAGAAACAGACGTATTGCGGACCAGAAAAATAAACAATCTACCTGAATATCCTATTTAAGGAGGATGCAGTTTCCCCAAAGGCACAAAAGAGAGTTGATGCGGTATTAACACGTACAGTTAATTCAGCTAAACTTTGAGCATTATTTAAGGTAACAACTTTGTCGTTACTTACAATCAAAGAGAAATAGCGTTAGTCAAAACGCAGAGCAGGTAATTACAATTATTCCAGGTGCGCATCAAAGCAACTCCTTCAAAATGATAAATTGTCAACACAATTGAATGTCTTATACACAAGTAATTATCTGAATCGTGATGAATACATGTAAATAATTGAGAATATATGATGATATAAAATCAGATTGATTAACAATTTGGTTTACAGTCACTGGTAAATATTGTCACTGATAATTGGTGGATAAAAATTGTGTAAAAACAGTCTTGAAAAAACATCACAAATAATTATTCCACTGTTTGCTAGGTTTTGCATGTTTCAATTATAATAATCCATTGAACTATAGAATTTTGTGAATGGGATTGAGGAACATCTGATGTCCTGATGCGTGGAATCATATCTGAACTGATCTTAATAATGTAAACTGAGATTAATGCAAAGAAAGTCAATAAATCCACATAGGCACTATAATCGACCGCATGTTACCTGCGTATTGCGCGCGGGTGTGTATATTTATTAAACAAAACCCTATTAATTACAATTGAAGTTGCAGTTCAAGAAATCTCAATTAAAAATGCTTGAAAATAACAGAGATTGTTTCTAAAATCACAGTTAAGAGAAATATTGTGTAAAAACAGAGTTAGACTATTTGACCTTAAAGAGCACTATATTTGTCAAAATTGAATATCGTTGCATTGTAACGCGGAACCGCGTGTTACAACATTGTTATACGTGTATTCAAAGCAGGTGGTTCATTTTCCTATCTGAGAAACACTAATCTTCGTTATATTAAGCATTTGACAGTCTGGTAAGTTCGAAATTAAACTTGCCGTCGCCGACAGTGCACTAGCCTAAACAAATTTCATCTCCCATCTGGCTCTACGATGCAATCCGAGATTGATGGTCTTCTTCTGTGTTTCAAGAAATTAGCAGAATATGCCTTGGTAGCCTGATGAGCAAGCTATTTAATTGTCCTTCTCAACGGGATTAAATGCCCCAGCAGGTTTGATTTAGGAATAATTGAACGAGTTGGGCAATAACAATTTCGCAAACGGACGTCCCAATTGTATGGCTACTCTGTTCAGGCTGATACTGTCAAGTAAAGCACTTTGGCCAGCCTCGGCTTGCCGCTCGATGAAATACGTGCCACAGAATAAAAAGCGCCTGAGTAGCCCAGAAGATCGACAACTGTAGGCCGACGATATCCGTATTGCAATTACAGAGTGAAAGGAACTGCATGAATTTAGTCAGCAATGTCTAGGGATCAGATGTTCCAAGCAGATATGACTAATAAGATTTGGGTCGAAGACAATCGAAATCGCCCATTCTACAAGGCATGCGCGAACTCGTATTTCCTACTGATCATGCATAAATATTATTACTAGTTAAATACTGTTTGCGGCGGAGAACTGATATAAATCGAAGACAGCATGAACTGAAAGTTTAATCTCGTGCACATTCGTTTCGTGCTTACTAGCGTCTCCGCAGTAGTGTTACGCCCTTTACCTACTTAATATTTTGGTGAGAAATTTTAAAGAATAGGACACTGCAATCTCCTAGACGAATGTGTAAACCTTCAGTAGTGAGGCTAATATCATATAAAGTCTCGACAATGCGACTTCAACGCTAACTCAGGCTATATAATATATGTACCGAGTCTGGAAAGGATACTAACACTATGGCTAGTATGTCAGTACCCGATAGCAACATTATGGTACCGAAAAGGTACATGGTACTAACACTATGTTTGCCGAGTCGGTACATGGTACCAACACGATAGATTTCAATGTTTCACCAAAATTAAGAATTAAATCTATTTATGTACACCCCTACACCAGCAAATCCATACACTCTGGCCTTGATCGAAATTAGTTATCAAATTTCGCGGTAATACTGACATAGTTTAATAAAATATATAACAGTTATATACTATTGTGACGGAGAACTTATACCTATGCAATTGTGTATAAGGCATTACGTATCTAGTAACAAATTAGTTGAAATATGACAAGAAGGATAAACCAAAGACAGCATGAACGGTAAGTATAATCTCGTGGTTATTGGCGATTTATCAGTGGGAGCCGGTATTACGCCCTCTTCGCGAATGTGCATGCTGTCTTTGGTTTATCCTTCTGGTAATATTTGAACTAATTAGTTTACTAACTAAGCGTAATTAAATGCCATTCATATCGTTAATATCTAATTTCTTAGTCTTCTTTTGTGTGTCAATTTTTATGGATCTATCACATTTAGTCAAATAAGAGTAAACATAAGGCTTCTAACTTTGCTATACGGCTTTAAGTTTTGATAAAAATTGTCGTAGGGAATAGTATTCAAATTATAGGTATTTGTTTATTTGAGTGCAAATATATCACGTTAGATATTTCAAATGCAGTGCTCGATGAAATCTAAACCAACTAGGCACTAAGCCAAAGGTAGAGTTTCAAAGATTTATTTGCTCAATTTCGTATTAAAATCGAATTTATTATTGTGAATTGTTCACCTAATGAATACACAATGTATTAAAATTCAAAGGTATTCTGGGTTTCGTATACAGAATTTCACTTTTCTGATTACCCCATTCCTCCAAGATTATCTGGCTATTTTGTGATTGCTCTTGGTATATTTGCTGCGTTTCGATTTGTAGTTTATTTTTCTGTTGAGGTATATACGAGTTCGCATATAAGACATGCTACAATGTAAGCAAAATTCAGAATTTTAAATTATAAAGTGTTGGGAGATTTAGATATATAGATGGAGACCGTAAAATGATAAAATGTTAAGAATTATTTATAACATATCCGATATATAAAATACCACATGTTTTATGTCAATCATTTTAATCTGGTATCAATTTTCAAACACAATCTAAAACTGCTTGAATCAGTATAATGTGCATTTGGAATTTCTGCAATATTTTTTTAAAATTTCTTTAATAACTGTTATATAAAGTGTTACATAGTTTTAAGTACATTGCCCTTATAATAAGCAAAATCAAATTAGAATGATAAACCAATTTTTTAAATGCGCATCACCAAAATATTTCATGACAATTCGTAAGCAGTAATCGAGCAGATGTTCATCCAACCATAATTTGAAGCTTATTGAAATTCATTGTTGACAAATATGGTTTCTCTAGTCGATTCCATCGATGTTTGTCTCCATTTGCCTTATCATTTCGCACTAGCTTAGCAAACACTATGAAGTAAGAAGATTGGCACATTTGAGTAACATTTAAGGAGTGAAATTTTCGCAATTGTGCGCAAATTAGAAAACCCGTAGTTCCTGTTTGTCTTTGAGCAAATCAAGTGCGTTCTTTTAAAAAAATTTCGCACATTTACTTATTGGCGCAATACAAGGATACTAAAATGTACAAATCAGCAATAATGGAGTAAATTAAATAACGACAATAAATTACAAAAATAAGACTCAATCCGAATGATAATATTTAATGAGCAGAATTGCACGAGATGAATGTTTAAATTTTATCGAGAACAGGAAAAGGGCACAATCTGAAAGATTAATTCAGTCCTCCGTTTATGAATGGTTAAACCATGGGCTTTATCAAAACAGCAATAAACCCTTATCGGTCATGTAAGTACAATGATCAAATACATAGGAAAAAATATTACATACCGGTTAGAAAAATATATTTTAAGAGCAAGTGACAGTTTTCATCATACGTTTATAAGAAAAGTATTTACCTCACAATGGGGCACAGAAGTTGCATTAGGTTCCATATACAGTTGCTCCATTTGTAGATATTGTTGCTGTTGAAGTATAAGGATTTTACACAACAAAAGAAACATAAAGCCAGAATTAGTTAATTTAGACTGTTGGAAAATTTATTCATTTCGAAACCGTCAAATATAAAATTAATTTAACTCTAACCAATCGTATAATAAACTGATCTAAAATGAAACTTAATTTAAATCAAGTTTGTGAGCTTGAAGTAAATACCATTCCCATTGTATTGAACCGGTCGTCTGACAACATAGCAAAAATAACCTTGCATGATCGTCATTAGAATACGACAGGACACTGACATACAAGGATAAAACCGCAATGAATATATATGAAAACCAAAGTTAGATATGCTGCTCTTACATCAAGTAGTCTCCAATACATTGTACTTGACTGGAAATCTTCGGCTGAACAATCAGCTACGTTAAATACTGTTTGTTGCGAAGAGCTAATATATATGCAAGTATGTATTAGGTTTTGCGAACCTAGTAACAAATTAGTTCAGTTGTGACCAGAAGGATAAACCAAACGCAGCATGAACGGAAAGTATAATCTCATTCACATTCGTTTCGTGTTTACTGGCGACTCATCAGTAGGAGCCGGTATTACGCCCTTTAACCACTATATATTTGGTAGAAGAATGTGGAATAATAGGACGGTACAATCTCCTAGACGAATGTGTAAACCTGTAATAGTGAAGCTAACATAATCTAAAGTCAACGACAATACGACTTCAATGCTAACTCACACTATATAATATATATACCGAGTCTGTAAAGGATACCAACACTATGGCTATTGTGTTAGTAACTGATACCTTTTTGAAATCGATGAGTACCGGATACTAACACTATGGTTTTCGAGTCGGTACATGATAACAACCTGATGGATATAAATTTATGCTAAAGTTCACCCAAATTGAGAATTACAAAAATTTCCGAACACCTGTTACTCCAGTTAAACCATACACTCTGGCCTTCATCGATATCAGTTATCACATTTCGCGGTAAGCATGACATTATTCAATTCAATATATTAAAGTTAAATACTGTTTGTTGCGAAGACCTAATATATATGCAAGTATGTATTAGGTTTTGCGAACCTAGTAACAAATTAGTTCAGTTGTGACCAGAAGGATAAACCAAAGGCAGCATGAACGGAAAGTATAATCTCATTCACATTCGTTTCGTGCTTACTGGCGTCTCATCAGTTGGAGCCGGTATTACGCCCTTTAACCACTATATATTTGGTAGAAGAATGTGGAATAAGAGGACGGTACCGTTGACTTTAGATTATGTTAGCTTCACTATTACAGGTTTACACATTCGTCTAGGAGATTGTACCGTCCTATTATTCCACATACTTCTACCAAATATATAGTGGTTAAAGGGCGTAATACCGGCTCCTACTGATGAGTCGCCAGTAAGCACGAAACGAATGTGAATGAGATTATACTTTCCGTTCATGCTGCCTTTGGTTTATCCTTCTGGTCACAACTGAACTAATCAGCTACGTTGTTCGATGCATGGTTAAATATAATGAAATTAGTGGTTACTTGAAGCACACAAACTTTAAATGCATTGAGGATTTCAGTGATAAAGCCCGCAATAGAGAAATAAAAAAGTAAGAATTAGACATGATAAAAAACTAGCTGACTTGGGAATTTATAGACCCCAAGATTGTGATAATTTAATCGGGACTAATAGAATAGAAAACTTATCAACATTAAATCTTAAGAATGATCAAGGTGAACTATTCAACCGTGGTTTAAACATGGCTTTTCCAAATGAAAGATCGGTTAGAAATGAATTAATTACTGAGGCAGTCAAAATGGCACAAATTCTTTCGGATAAGGATAGGATGAAATTTGAATTAAACATTGCCTCAATGGTTTGAACACACCAAGAGGATAAAGTTAAGCCCAACTATGAAATCAGACGTCTCAGAACGGATTTCGCATCAAATAATGTTATATGTCTAAAGGCAGATAAAGGAGGAGCTACAGTTCTGATGAATCAATCCGATTATAACAATAAAATGACAGAACAGTTAAGTAATGCTGAAGTATACATTAAAATAACAAAAGACCCTACTGATAAGTTACAATGGCATTTAAAATGATTAATCAATAATATAATTAATAATGAATTGGATTCGACGCATGGTAACACTCTCATTCAAAGAGATAAGGTTGCACCCGGAGTTTATGGTTTAATTAAAGTGCTTAAGCCAGGTTATACTTTAAGAATTACAATGAATGTACAACACTCCCAAACATATAAACTTTCAAAGTTTGTGCCATAGAATAAGAAAATATTCCTATTTCTTAGAACATATCTTGCTAAATTCATATAATTTGGTTGAAATGGTTGATAAATATGTACAAGATGAATAGGATATATTAGTAAGCTTAGGTGTAGTAACAATATATACACGAATATACCAGTGTCTGAGACTCTGGATTGTTTTAAGCGTTTCCTAGTTGATCACCCGGTAAAATTAGAAGGAAGCAAAATGACGATAGGACAAGTCATGGAGATGATGTGTTCTCCACTTATTTTAAATTTCGGAAGGACTTTTATAAGCAAATTCGAGGCGTTTTTATGGGACAACCTTTGTCGGTCCCAATAGCTTATATCTTTATGCATTATTTAGAAGATAATCTGTTGGACAAGGCTCTATTGAAACCAAAATTGCACCTACGTTTCTTGGATGAAATATTAATAATCTGGAACCATGGTCATAAGGAAATAGTAAATTTCTTAAATTAAGCTAATCGATTGAGCGAACTCCAATTTACCTAAGAAAAGGAATCATCAGGTGAATTACCATATTGGGATGTCCAATTAATTAGAAATGGTCAGAAATTGGGAAGAGATATTTATAGGAAGGATACTTATTCAGAAATCTTTCTTAATTTCAAGTCTAATCACCCGTAACGTATGAAAGTCGGTATCTTAAAGTCATTAACATTAAGAAGTCTTAAGTTAACATATATAAAGCATAGAGCTTTAAATCTACAGACTCCAAACTCGGCCCAGCGCAGCAGAATGATCTGGCCTGTTGTACTATATCTTTCCTAACTGATCAATCTTATGTGTTTCATAAAAATTAAGATTATATATCATAAAAATCCCATAGACTTATATTCAGAAGACACTGCTCACCTGAAAAATCCGCAAACAAATTACTTAACGATGCATAAACTAACATCCAAGAGACAGAGATTTACTCAGTCAGAAATAAGGTGTTCTATGCAGAGCGTACAAATTTGATTCATTTACAATTTTTCTGACCAGACTTTAAAGATTTGTTTTTTTACAGAAAATGGTCTAAGCAAGTCTAATATGTAAACTGTAAAAATCTAAATTTCCTAGTAAACAATTAATTACAAAAAAGAATCGACCTTAGCAGTTTATTCAGTTTACGTTATTAATTTAGCTTGAGATATCCAACTTTTTGAAACTTTATTTAAACTTATTATTATTATTAT
>JAQBSW010015088.1:0-10392 GCA_029291075.1 Eudiplozoon nipponicum | reverse complement strand
AATCTCTGTTAGTTTCAAGCAGTTTTAATTGAGATTTCTTGAACTGCAATTTTAATTGTAATTACTATGGTTTTGGTTAATAAATAGACACACCAGCGCGCAATACGCAGGGAACATGCGGTGGATTATAGTGCCCTTGTGGATTTATTTTCCTTCTCTGAATTATTCTTTTTACACAATTAATTACTGCTCGTATAAGATTCTACGTATCAGGATATCAGAGTACAATGGATTATTATAATTAAATAAATAAAAAAACTAGCAAACAGTGGAATAATTATTTGTGATGTGTTTTCAAGACTGTTTTTACACGATTTTTAACCATCAATTATCAGTGACAATATTTACCTATGACTTTATTTGTATCATCATATATTTTCAATCATTTACATGTATTCATCACGATTCAGACGCTTGTGAATTGATAATTACTTGTGTTGAGAATATATCGTTTTGTTGCCGTCTAGAGCACGTCCGTTTTGTTTAACTGTGAATTGACTCATGTTTAGCTAACCCATTTGCAATAAACGGATGAAAATGGTTGAGATTTCTCACATCTCCCTTCGGGAAAGGGACATGGATTAATTCTGAAAGCGGATCCCAATAAGAGCTACCAGATATTATTTAGGAGGTTAATTTCGCACTAAATAGACAACTAGTTCGCAGAACCTCTTACATTAGTTTGGTAGCGGCTGTTGAGATCCGTGCTTATGATAAGTCCTCGACCTTTTTACGATTGGTAATGTGAGAAAGCTAAGTCGAATCATCATACGTATATTGTACACAATTTTGCAATGCAAAATCAAAATTCACATTTGAACAAAACAGACAGTGCTCTAGACGGCAATAAAATTTAATTTTAACACAAATGAATGTCTTAAACACCAGTCACAGTCAAACTAAATTGTCCGTACTTAGACGGTAAAAGTTAAAACACTATTCACCAAGATGTATGTTTCATGCACAAGTCACAGTTAAGCAAAATTGTCCATGCACTAGACGGTAGTAAAATGAGCTCTGTTTATAAAGTAGCATATTTTGTACAAAAGCAATTATTCTTTCACCCTATGTTTGAATTGAAATGAATATATGCAACCGATTGAAAATACATGACGATATGAACATAGTCACTGTTAAAAGTTGTCAATGAAAATAAAATGAAGAAATTCGTGTAAAGACTACAATGACAAAAATTCACAAATAATTACTTCACTGTTTGCTATGTTTTTAACTTGTGTCATTATAATAATCCATTATTCTCTGAAATTTGGATAGGCATAGTTAAATGTGAACAGTAAATCCCTCGCGTAAACTGCGAATAATACAACTGAGTGAAATAAATCCACTGTGACACAATAATCCATCGCGTGCTCCATGCGTATCGCGCGCGGTTTTCTATCTTTAATAAACAACCCTATTAATTACAAATAAAATTGCACTTCAAGAAATCTCAATTAAAACTGCTTGAAAATAACAGAGATTGTTTCTAAAATCACAGTTAAGAGAAATATTGTGTAAGAACAGATTTAGATTATTTGACCGGTCTCATAGAGCATATATTCTTGTAGACTACGGTAAGTTTCTTTAAATTCATTATGGTTTAGAAGGTATATGCCACAGTATGAAGAAATTCCACCTGAATCATTGAACGGGTATATATACATTATTCTGATAAAAACAATCATTTTGTAGGTCTAAACATCAGATCATAAGTGGCTACATCAGTGATCTTTTACAGTCCACATTTAACCACGAACAATAGGAATTAAAATGTTTGCTTCTTATGGTTATATTGTAATGAAACATTAGTCAATTTCGGCTTTTGTATGGCTGTGCATGATGATGGTGATTTTACCGCTAATGATGGGAAAATTTGTTTGCAAACAGGTTTTCAGAAATTCTCAATTTGGTGAACTTAAGCATAGCGGCAAATTCATTGTGTTGGTACCATGTACCGACCCAGCAACCATAACGTTGGTATCATGTAACATTTTTGCAACCATAGTTTTGGTACCAGGTACTGGCACAATAGACACAGTTTTAGTAATCTTTACAGGCTTCATTATGTTTCTCTCTCTTATATATATACATACATATATATATATATATGCTCCTTACTGTGATTGAACCTGAAGTCCCACATTGTCAGAGACTTTGTATAAGAGAGTAGCTTCTCTTCTTTAGATTTTGCTTGTTTTTAATGGAGGTGTACCATTTCCAAATTCCTCACATAAATATATTGTTGGTAAAAGGCGTAATATCGGTTCTTACTGATGAGACACCAATAAGCACGAAACAAATGAGCACGAGATAACAAGCAGTCTTTGGTTTATAATTCTGTTCAAATTTGAATTAATTCGTTATTAGGTACGCAACATCTAATACATAATCTGCATGCTATTTGTAACAAATATAATAGATATGTCTCCCATTAAATCTTTTCTGTGAATAAATAGAAAACAGTACGTAGGCAAAATGATCTGCTGAGTTTCGAGTTCGACTGTTCTTGTTCACGATTGAGCAAATATTGCGTTTGCAGTTTTAGATACACACATCTTGTAAAAACTATTCATAAAGGCTAATGTATTTTTTGTTGTTATAAATTTATCATGATGTGATTTAGTACACACGGTGAAAATGCTGCAGGGTGATGGCTGTGTTGATAAAGCGAATTAAAAAATTATTGATATTTAATGAAATGTCATAAATAAGCCCGATTTTATGTTTTACTGTATGAATTTATGTGATTTGATCTCTTTTAGTTGTTTATTTTCATATAACTCTATTTAACATTATTAAAATTGTGACGCAGGCTGTTTGAAATGGCTCCGACTTTATTACATGAGAAAATTGTTACGGACCTTCAGAACTCCATGAAAGGACTGAAGAATGAAAACAATACATTTAAAAATAAGATGTCTAAAATAGAATCTGACGTTAGTGTATATGAGTCAAAATTTGAGTTAGCAGAAATGAGAAATAAAAATTTATGCACAAAATTCGTATGTTGAGGCCCCTAACCTATTCGAGTCTGAAGCCCCATAGATGCCAGATCGCTGGAGAGTCCTAAAATTCCACAGTAGAGTCTGATATGCTTATATGATTATTTTCGTTACTTCAAGTTCAAGTCCACTATGTCCTGCACTGACCTACTTGTGTCCTCAAATTTTATACTCGGTATCCATGAATTAATGAGATAAAAATTAAATCAATACATACTGTTAGGCAATCGGAAAGCAAAGTTGGAAGGCTGTTCCACACAGCATTTAATCTAGAAAGATATATACTTGAACCAACGATAAAATCAAATATACCTATTCCAAGGCTCCTCTTTCCTTTTGTTTTATATTAGAACAAAAGGCAATTGATGGAGCAAAATATTTTATGATGAAATATACGTTTATTAGAGAAAATGTTAAAATGCAGCAGACCAAAATTACAATACCAGTCACGTAGCGAGATACTCGAAAAACTAAAAATAGCACACAATTTAAAATCAAGTACTTAAACAAAGAACAGTCTGGAAAAATAAAAAGAAAAAAGTTCTTTTTAAAGAAAATTCGTTACAATCAGCTATGGTGGTTTAAATTTATCAGTCAATGTTATTTTACATAAGGCGGAGGATTTAATTTCCTCCACACGTAGAATTTACCGAGGCGTTTCATGAAAAGGTTGATAAATTAAAGGTTGATGTTCAGCCGTTGATTGAGTTAGCGGATATAACAATACATCAACAAAAAATAATACAGCAGGAGAAGAAATATTGAAAATATTAGCCAATGAAGTTTCGGAAAGAATTGGCAAACAGGATCAGATAATATTATATAATCCTAATTAAAAAGCCGACGTGAATGATGTTGAGAAATTAAATGATTTAATCGGGGACACGATAGAGGCTGGTATAACGAAATTTTACAGGGTGGGCAAGCAAACTGAACGACTAAGGCCGGTTGTGGTGAAATTGTCAAAAAGGCCTACGAACATGCAAGTTGAAGATATTAATAAGAAGAAAGGGGAGTATCCTAATTTCCACAACATTTTCATTGGCAGAGTGTGTCAATTGACACAAAAATCACAAAAAGCGGTGCATCACTAATGAATATCATGGATAGCGGACAGAAAAGGACTATAGCTACAATACTCAACAAAAGAATTATAAAGTAACCAAGAAAGTTAAATAAATAAATATCGGAAACAGTAAAGATAAGTCATATTGTACATATACTCTATTTTATGCCAACTATAGAAGTGTTAAGAATAAAAATATTTTGCTGTGTAATTTTGTAATAAGAAACGATTTTGATTTTATAATTTTATCTGAAACTTGTCTCAACAAGGATATTGAAAATCACGAATTTTACATTTCTCATTATTCTCTACTTAGAAAAGAGTGATCGCTGGATAAAAGAGGTGGAGGAGTACTTATTTATAGTAAATCCATATTAAATGCGAAAGAGTTATATAGTAGTGAATATAATATTTTCATTGATTTTTTATCTATAAAAATCGATAATCCGAACCTAAACGCAGTTTACAGACCGC
This sequence comes from Eudiplozoon nipponicum, assembly GCA_029291075.1. Taxonomy (NCBI): domain Eukaryota; kingdom Metazoa; phylum Platyhelminthes; class Monogenea; order Mazocraeidea; family Diplozoidae; genus Eudiplozoon; species Eudiplozoon nipponicum. The sequence continues at coordinate 5,850 of JAQBSW010015088.1, read as the reverse complement.
CGTATGCTAGTTTATATGATGATCAAATATTTACCAATTCTTTTCAATCTATTTTGGACTGCCATGGTCGTAATGCTGTGGTAGGCGATTTTAATAAGTTGCATGACTGTGAAATAATCAATCTTTATTCTAATCGTGATCTCAAGCAGATTACAAAGGAATCAACTAGAGGTTCGGAATTCTTAGATCATGTATATTTAGAAGTTGAAGCGGCGAACTCACACAGTTCTGATGTTGTAAACTATTTTAAGTAACTGGATCACAAACAAATTATTTTACAAAGGAACAACTTGAGTAGCAAAACACAGAAACTTAATTTTGAGAATGCACACGTGCAATGTTCCAGAATCAACTAGAATCTTTTCCGAGATTTAAGCGTAATGATTGATTATAAAATTTTTACAATATGAACACTGATGAATTTGTTTCTTCTGTTTCTAGGTTATTACCTGATGTATTTCAGGCATCTACGTTCATGGATATTATACCGAAGCGAATCGATAGGAAACTATGTAAACTAAGAATTAAACGAGATAATATAATGAAGTGTAGTCTTATCAATAGTATTAAAAAATGAGGTTAGATTTGATTGACAATGAAATTAATTCATCACTGCTGATAATCCGTCAAAGATCAGAAAGAATTATTTTGGCCAAACTGAAGAGTAATCCTAGACTAGGATACAAACTCCTCACAGACTACAGTAAATATAAGGAAAAAACCTGTGGATAAAACTGAGTATGAATTTCTCTGTGAATTGGATGAAGTATTTGGCAATTTGATATGTAATCCACAGAATGAAAGCAATTTCATGGATCTACCTGATCTTTGGGAGACCAGGAACCAGGACTTGTTATTGACAGTGATGCATTGATAAAATTAATGTTAAAAATAAAATCAAAAAACAAAAAGATCACCTTGGTATATCGATTGATAACCTACTTCAATTATCTTTAAATTTTATGAATGCGCTCTGCAATTTTATAAATAGAATTTTGAAGAATGGGAAATTACCAATCGATATACTAACGATAGTAGCTAAACCGTTGCCAAAAGTAAGTAAGCCAACGTGCGCCAGTGATTATATATTAATCTCTATTATCCTTCCTTTTTTGAAGATAATAGAACGATTGATACTAGATCATTTAGAACGTATGTTGCCGGCTGATTTTGATATTTGTCAACATGGCTTTACGAAAGATAGATCGACAACCACTAATGTGCTTTCTATGTGGAAATATGTAATTACGTTAGATGAGAAAAAGGTAGATGCATTAATTGTATTTATAGATATTTCAAAAGATTTTGACTCTATATCTGTTGATGCTATTTTGAATGCGATTAATTTATTGAATACTAATTCGAATATTTTTAGATTACTTGAATACTATTTATATAATCGAAGTATGAGAATTCTAGTAATTGATTTGATATTGAAATCAAAAAGATTAACAAGTGGAATTCGACAGGGATAAAGTTTGAGACCAATTTTATTTAAAATCGTATTTGAACATTTGTAAACTAAAATTCTTAACGGTCGAGTTTGAAAATTCGCTGATGATCTAAAAATAATCTTTCCGATTGATACAAAAAATGTCGAATTCTCCAAAAATAGTGTGACACTAGATTTGTATGAATTAGTAGATATTTGATAACACTAGGGCTGAGAATAAACAGTAAAAAGACGACAGCTTAAAAATAGGTAAGAACAGAATTAAATTATGCTTATTTTCATGATGCTGTTATTAATGATGTTTTTGAGATTTAACTTATGCAGGAAATTAAGGATTTACGAAACCTGTAAATGTTACCAACATTGTGGCTATTATACCAGTACCTGATACCAAAACTTTGTTTGCAAAAATGTTACATGATACCAACGTTATGGTTACTGGGTGGGTACGTGGTACCAACACAATGAATTTGCCGATATGCTTAAGTTCACCAAAATTGAGAATTTCATCTATATCTGAGCACCTCTTTACAAACAAATTTTCCCAACATTAGCGGTAAAATCACCATCAGCATGCACAGCCATACAAAAGCCAAAATTGACTAATGTTTCATTGCCATATAACCATAAGAAGCAAACATTTTAATTCATATTGTTCGTGGTTAAATGTGGACTGTAAAAGATCACTGATGTAGCCACTTATGATCTGATGTTTAGACCTACAAAATGATTGTTTTTATCAGAATAATGTATATATACCCGTTCAATGATTCAGGTGGAATTTCTTCATACTGTGGCATATACCTTCTAAACCATAATGAATTTAAAGAAACTTACCGTAGTCTACAAGAATATATGCTCTATGAGACCGGACTATTATGCTTAACCACATTTATTTGTACAACCTTTAGCAAGCAATGTTCGTTTGAACTTTTATCACGTTTGATAAACCTTTTTAATTGAGTGCCATGTTGCAGCTGCATATCCTTAGAGCGGCATAATTAAAATAATATATGTTTTTATTTTTATATCTTGTGATAATGAGTTTCTCCTAATTATTGCCCGTGATTCTTAGCCTAACCAACATTATCTTTAATACTCCTTTCTGCAGAAGCTTTATACTTAGTGGTTTGTTCTCAAGAACCTCGTTACTTATGGTTTCATGGTCTTACGGTCATGGTTTATCGTTTGCTATGTTCTTGGCATGATATTCAGATTTAGCATTAGTAAATATCATCTTAAAACATTACTATATATTGCCATAAAATGTTTAGAGAAACCACTTTTATTTATGTCAATTAGGTATATAATATTAAGATTATCATAAAATTTTCCGACTCACCTTTTGAGGATCATATTCTGCCATTTCGTGAATATGATTTTTTTAATTACCGGGCGCAAGCTAGGCACTTGATAAACTTTGGTTTTAATTCATACTTTCCCGTTGTTGAATAAAAGAGGATATTTGTGATTAGCAACATACCTTCTTTTTATTTTTATTTTTACGTTCTGTATTATTAAAATTGAATTGTTATGCAGTATATCATCATGTTAGTCAACAATACACATAATCAGTTGCTAATCATGATTATCATTTTTTCCATATCGCTACACTCGAATTATACCTTAATTTTTCCTATTTCGATGATGAATCTATATTTATATTAGCAAGTGTTATACAAATTCGAATTATTAATAAGAACTTTCATTTTCTTATAACATCATAATTGTTACAGATGAATTTTCAGATGTTGATCTAATTTACATTAAAACTAGAGAGAACTACTTATCTAATTGCTCATATTTACAAGATATGATAAATTTTATTATATTGTACATTTTCCAATATTATTATCTATTTGATGGAACATGTGTGGTTTGAATCCAAATAGAGACATTCTATTATATTCTATTCTAGTCAATTCCACTCCATTCCACTCCATTTCATTTCATTCCATTCCTTTCCATTCCACTCCATTCCATTCCATTCCATTCCATTCCATTCCATTCCATTCCATTCCATTCCATTCCATTCCATTCCATTCCATTCCATTCCATTCCATTCCATTCCATTCCATTCCATTCCATTCTATTCCATTACATTCCATTCCATTCTATTCCACTCCATTCCATTCCATTCCATTCCATTCCATTCCATTCCATTCCATTCCATTCCATTCCATTCCATTCCATTCCATTCCATTCCATTCCATTCCATTCCATTCCATTCCATTCCATTCTATTCCATTCCATTACATTCCATTCCATTCCATTCCATTCCATTCCATTCCATTCCATTCTATTCCATTCCATTCCATTCCATTCCATTCTATTCTATTCTATTCTATTCTATTCTATTCTATTCTATTCTATTCTATTCTATTCTATTCTATTCTATTCCATTCCATTCCATTCTATTCCATTCTATTCTATTCCATTCTATTCTATTCTATTCTATTCTATTCCATTCTATTCTATTCTATTCTATTCTATTCTATTCTATTCTATTCTATTCTATTCTATTCTATTCTATTCTCTTCTATTCTATTCTGTTCTATTCTATTCTATTCTATTCTATTTTATTCTATTCTATTCTACTGTATTCCATTCTATTATATTGCATTCCATTCTATTCTATTGTATTCCATTCTATTCTATTCTATTCCATTCTATTCTATTCCATTCTATTCTATTCTATTCTATTCTATTCTATTCTATTCTATTCTATTCTATTCTATTCTATTCTATTCTATTCTATTCTATTCTATTCTATTCTATTCTATTCTATTCTATTCTATTCTATTCTATTCTATTCTATTCTATTCTATTCTATTCTATTCTATTCTATTCTATTCTATTCTATTCTATTCTATTCTATTCTATTCTATTCTATTCTATTCTATTCTATTCTATTCCATTCTATTCTATTCTATTCTATTCTATTCTATTCTATTCTATTCTATTCTATTCTATTCTATTCTATTCTATTCTATTCTATTCCATTCTATTCTATTCTATTCTATTCTATTCTATTCTATTCTATTCTATTCTATTCCATTCTATTCTATTCTATTCTATTCTATTCTATTCTATTCTATTCTATTCTATTCTATTCTATTCTATTCTATTCTATTCTATTCTATTCTATTCTATTCTATTCTATTCTATTCTATTCTATTCTATTCTATTCTATTCTATTCTATTCTATTCTATTCTATTCTATTCTATTCTATTCTATTCTATTCTATTCTATTCTATTCTATTCTATTCTATTCTATTCTATTCTATTCTATTCTATTCTATTCTATTCTATTCTATTCTATTCTATTCTATTCTATTCTATTCTATTCTATTCTATTCTATTCTATTCTATTCTATTCTATTCTATTCTATTCTATTCTATTCTATTCTATTCTATTCTATTCTATTCTATTCTATTCTATTCTATTCTATTCTATTCTATTCTATTCTATTCTATTCTATTCTATTCTATTCTATTCTATTCTATTCTATTCTATTCTATTCTATTCTATTCTATTCTATTCTATTCTATTCTATTCTATTCTATTCTATTCTATTCTATTCTATTCTATTCTATTCTATTCTATTCTATTCTATTCTATTCTATTCTATTCTATTCTATTCTATTCTATTCTATTCTATTCTATTCTATTCTATTCTATTCTATTCTATTCTATTCTATTCTATTCTATTCTATTCTATTCTATTCTATTCTATTCTATTCTATTCTATTCTATTCTATTCTATTCTATTCTATTCTATTCTATTCTATTCTATTCTATTCTATTCTATTCTATTCTATTCTATTCTATTCTATTCTATTCTATTCTATTCTATTCTATTCTATTCTATTCTATTCTATTCTATTCTATTCTATTCTATTCTATTCTATTCTATTCTATTCTATTCTATTCTATTCTATTCTATTCTATTCTATTCTATTCTATTCTATTCTATTCTATTCTATTCTATTCTATTCTATTCTATTCTATTCTATTCTATTCTATTCTATTCTATTCTATTCTATTCTATTCTATTCTATTCTATTCTATTCTATTCTATTCTATTCTATTCTATTCTATTCTATTCTATTCTATTCTATTCTATTCTATTCTATTCTATTCTATTCTATTCTATTCTATTCTATTCTATTCTATTCTATTCTATTCTATTCTATTCTATTCTATTCTATTCTATTCTATTCTATTCTATTCTATTCTATTCTATTCTATTCTATTCTATTCTATTCTATTCTATTCTATTCTATTCTATTCTATTCTATTCTATTCTATTCTATTCTATTCTATTCTATTCTATTCTATTCTATTCTATTCTATTCTATTCTATTCTATTCTATTCTATTCTATTCTATTCTA
>JAQBSW010015087.1:0-10393 GCA_029291075.1 Eudiplozoon nipponicum | reverse complement strand
ACGCAATGTTTATGGTCCGCGTCACTGGGAGCGTCATTGGCCCTCTTTATGTGCCGAAATGGCTGCCAACTGCCCGGCATGGAGAGGCTTAATTCGGGATATCAATGGAGCCGGCTTATCCTCTAAAAGGAGTCAGCCGCAGTAAAGAAAGAACAGCTTTTAATAAATTGTGCTATTCTGTAAATAATAACAGTACCAAATAAAAATAATGACAAAAGTACTAATTAACAAATAACTCGCTAAAAAAGGGTCATCATCATACCCAGCCATACAAAAGTCAAAAGTGACTAATGTTTCACTGCCATATAACCATAAGGAGTGAAAAAGTATATAAATAACAACGGAAATAATATTTTAGACAAATTACTAGTGAGATTTACAAGAGAGAGACAGAATACCTAGTTACTATGAATAAATTATTTAGGATAACTCACAGAAATGAGGCAAACGAAACCTCTCCACAACAATAGTATGGCCAAGTTAGCATTAGGGCAGGACGACATCAGCTTCCCTGCGGCTTTCACTGTATCACGCCATAAACAAACCAAACCTCGCAGCTGACTTTGCGCTATTAAGGAAAGTAGCTTATGAACGTGATTCAACTAGATATCTGCAACAAGATTGCCACTGAGCTCGATTCGATGTCATATCTCTAAGGGTTTCTAACCAAGTACTATGATGTGCACCTGGACCCCATCCTGGCATACGCGTGAGTCCTATACTACTCAATTTGGATGTAAGTGACTTCAAACTGTTTCTGACATGTCAAAAACTGCTCACCTTGTTTCTTACGCCAATCTGGTGCTGGACAGGAATGCAGAACTCTACTGGGCAATCGAATTGAGGGCATACGCAAAACGTTACCGAGCCAATGAAGTTGATGTAGCCTTATTTGTTTTTATAACTAGGAGCATTTATGGGCAGATCCAAAAATACGTCTACGGATGTCAACGTTAGTTATTCGTTTCTGGTAACCAACTTGTGCTGTGCTTCTCAAACAACGATGGCCGAATGCTGTAGGCGTCTAAAATTATCAACTCTAAGAGACCAAGTTTCACTAGCGTATAGTAAAACTGCGCGTACAGATGCATTGTGAACACGATCTTTAAGACAGTGTGAAATACTCGCGTTTCTCCATAAATGACAAAGGTTCGTAAAAGCTGCTCTGGCTTTCGCGATCCTTTATCTCACCTCGTCGGACATATTGCCTAAGCTATTGATAGAGCTCCCAAGATACGTAAACCTGTCATCTATGTGTAGATCTTCATTCTGCAGTCGCGGCGTTGGAGTGAGTGGTGGATGATCCTGTAAAAGTGTCTAACATTTAGAGGGTGCAAATATCATATCGAAAAACGGGACAATGTCTGCAAATCTATTCAATGTGGTCTTGGCAGCATCTTCATTTTCGAATAATGGTACGATATCTTCTACATAGTCAAAATCAGCTAGTTTACCGCCTGTGAGAACTTCAACACTTGCATCCTGAATGTGTGGAAGAATGTTGTTCATAATAGCATCGATTACAAAATTAAACAAAAAAGGGGAAAATGGACAACCTTGACAAACCACTGCTGGTTATAAAGTTGTGCGTTAATACGTTGTAGACTTTAACGCGACCAGAAGTATTTATGTAGAAAGCGCGTATAATATTAGCAAATGCTGTGGACACACCATTTTTCGACAAAATATGACAGAGAAGATTGCGATCCACCGAATCAAATGCATCCTTGAAGTCTAGAAAGATGGCTATTTTGAGACGGTGATATAATTAGCACTGTTCAAGAATTTGCCTTAACGTAAAACTATTATCTATACAACCTCGACCTGAGCGAAATCAGGCCTGTTTTTCTTTAGTGTATGATTCACATGAAGCGTTAAGACAGCGTAGGATAATCGAAGGTAATAACCTAGATACCACGATGGTTAACGCACGAATTACGAAAGCCTTTTTTGAAGATAGGAATGACAGCCTTCGGCTTTGCGGAATTTACAAGATAGGATTGCATACCGTAATTCTAACTCTGATGGCTCTTCGAGACAAACATTCTACATTGTTGATGCAGGCATGCTTTCGGGAATCGGAACTGACGCAGGTGCCCAAGAAAATGGATCTCTGAAGTGTTTAGCCCACCTATAAAGAAGACTTATTTTATCAGTTATTAAATGGTTGTTACTATCATTTATAGTTTCACTAGCGTTTAATTTTCGCGGACTAGTTGGGCGAATAAGTTGGAGCAAACAACAACCATCACCTGACGCGAAAGGTTATTTAAGCGGAGAAGGATCAAGTTTAGATGGAGATAAATACCTAGGTAGCACACAGATATAAGGCAACCTAAATTTATACACAACTCAATTTATGATAAGTCAAACTTAAAGCAAGGAAGCATCAGAAAAATAGTTGGCTTGCAGTTTTCGTTGCATCACGTCATAAACAGGACCAAATCTCGCATTTAATTCTTCCCTACTAAAAGGATAGTTAAGATGATTCTACAAAAATATCACCACTGAGCTCCATTCAATGTCATATCGCGCAAGGCTTCCAACTAGGAACTATGATAATAACGTGGACGAATGGGTCCTATACTTCTCAATTTGGTTGCAAATTACCTCAGCAGTTCCTGCCACTTCAAAATTTGTCCACCATTCCTACGAAAATTTGACGCAATCTGAGAGAATAATGCCTTACTAGGAAATTGAATTGAAAACATACGTAAAATATGACTGAGCCAACGCAGTTGATGGAGCCTTATTTGTTTTTCTAACGAGGAGCACTTTTTGGTCGCTCCTAAATACATCTACGGATGTCAATGTTGCTATATTGGATGTTTGTCAAACAACGGTGATTGAAAGCTTGTAAGCGACTAAAATTTCGACCAAAAAGATCCAAGTTTCACTAGCGAATAACAACCCCTACAGAAAAACGCACTTGACAAACGAAATTTAAGACGGAGTAAGATACTCACGTTACTCCATAAATGACTAAGGCTGGAGAAGGTCATTTTAGCATTCGCGATCCTAATATTCACATTGGCATTCATACTGCCTGAATTATTGATACAGCTACTAAGGTATATAAGCTTGTAAACTTTAGCCAGATATTTATCTTTACACCGCAGAGTTGAAGTAAGTAATGTGAGATCCTGCATAAGTATCTTACATTTAGATGGTGCAAATTTCATACCGAAAGACAGAACGGCGAATATTCATCTATTCAAGCTAACCTGGTCAGAAACTCATCTGTGGAATAATAAAATATCGTCTGCATAGGCAAGAGCGACTAAACTACTGACAAGGAGACATTCAACACCTACATCATGGACACATGGAACAGTATAGTTAAAAATAGCATTTATCACATAATTATTCAAAAATTGGGAAAGTAGACAAACTTGACGGATACCATTGCTAATAGTAAAGTTGTGAGATAAATGATTGTATACTCTAATGCAATTGGAAATGTTTGTGCAGACAGTGTGTAAAATATTCAAAAACTTAGTGGGTACAACACACTATCCGACATAATATCGACTTCGACATTGCAATTCATTGTGCAGATGCTCTACTGAAGTCTAAAAAGGCGGCTAATCCTGGACGTCAATATACACGTCGCCATTCAAGAACCTGTATCATCTATACGTCGGCCTGGCCGAAATCCGGCCTGTTTTTATTGATACAGCCAAAATTTTGAAGACCGGGTCTGATGCAGGTGCCAAAAAAATGAATATTTTAAATGTGCAGACCACCTATCAAGACGGTACATCTTATCCGTTGATTGATTATTGTTGTAATCATCTATTGTTACGCTAACCCTTAATATTATCGACCTCGTCTCGAATAAATATGAACAAATATCGGCTGTTACTTGATTAAGACGCTTATCCTACCTATTCAATCACTATGGTCCAAAAGGATTCAAGATCGCCTTTTAAACTGTATTGTGTAAGTGTCTCATAGCTCCACCAGTATCATTATAAACCGAATAAGCAGAAATTTTCTTTTACAGTTCACGCATAACAATTAATTTTCTGGTTATGCGGCAACGAGGCATCACCTCATAGTTGTCAATGAATGGAGATGTTGACACCTACACTTCTTGATCAGCCTCTTTTCTTTTACATTCCTCCGCTTCCCTATCTAAAAAAACTCTTTCAAAGATACAACGAAAAAGGTTGATCAAATCACTGAATCGAATTTCGTTTAGACAGATATCAAAATTATTTCAGGTATATCAAGATTCAATAAACGAGGTTACTCATGTCAGTGCATTTAAAGAGTAAACAAAAAACGCATACGATAAATAAATTAGAAATCGGTATATGTTATGCATCCCAAATCAGAATCCAGGAGGCTACGAGTATTACAGTACTGTGCACACAATCCTTATCCTTGCGTTATTAGCTTCAATCCCTTGGCACCACAGCATTACTGTTATTCTTATGTCACGAGGTGAAGCTCCTCTAACTGAATTGACTTCTGAAAACAAGTGAATTCGCATGGCACGCTTAAATAAACATCAAAGCCAATAACTAAAACAATAATAAACGTTGCTCGTCCGCTGTATTTGCATACGTGCCCACTGAACGAAGAACAGACGATAACAATGACGTTTTCTAATAAGGCGAAAAGTTCACATATAGTCATTGTCATGGATGGCCTGAATAGTGAAGTTAAACATTAAAGTGATGAGGAATTCATGTGTGGAAAACGCACATTAGGTCGATGCGCAAAGATAAAAGTGAACTACTGTTGGATAACTGTGTCGAACAGTATGCGTTGCGCAACATGACGTCCGTCAGCTTCAGCACAATTATAAACTCAAGCGGATCAAGTAGCAGTTATTTAAAATTGGTAATGGTGCCTATCGAATTGCTTTTCATTTTAGAGCATACATTTCAGTTTGAATCGCGCACTCATCCGTTGTAGGCATACGCTCATACTTTCAGGAAAGTTAATTATGAATAAGACTCAAGTTGATGTTAGCAAACTCAAATATCAGTTTCCAATAACAGAAAGACGATTTTCAAAAGAAGAAATCTGTCTCGATGGTCAAATTATTAACATGCTGTGAACGAAGATAAGATACTCCGTCCAAAATGTAGGCAATTCCTTATGTAGCCTAACAGGTTCCTGTAGAACTATCCATCGGGTGTTTGATACTCGAAATTAGACGCAAACTGAAGCAGACAGAAAGTCTATATAGAATCGTTCTGGACTCGATAGGTAGAAGAGATTAACGAAGCGTTCGCATAGAGTAACATCCGCTGTTTGTTCGTCTTATTAGCGCAACAGTTATCATAAAATGAACAGCGACGAAACATTTAAGAATCGCAACAATATTCTTACAGCCGATAAAAGGTGTCTTCCTGGCTGGTGGGAAAAGAACTACAAAGGAAAATTCACTGAGGAATATATATCAGTCCCGATCTCCGTAAGTATGCTCGTATAAAAATAGAGAATATCTCGAACCACCAGCAGTTAACAATGAAGAATGCACTATTGATTCATAAAATTTTAAAAAAAGGTGCAAATCTAAACAATCTATTTTCTGAGAATGGTAGTGATATAATTTGTGGTGTTGTGCATAACCTCTTTCGTATTAGATATAATAAGGAAACTGAGTCGGATGTTCAAAGAGCATAAACCATCTTTCCCTCTCTTCAAAGCAGGTAATTACAATTCGCGCCAGAGACAGCGTGGTATAGACTTTATTCAAGCTATATCTAGGCATTTCGCTTAAATAATTTACTCCATCACAGTACGCCGTATTAATAGCACTAGAAAAGAATATATTGAAGTCTGACCAGAACAAAGTTTATATATATATATATATATATATATATATATATATATATATATATATATATATATATATTGCGCGGGTAATGATAACAATTCTTCCAATGGGGTTTGTGAGCTTCAAATAAACACCAATAACATTCTATTTAACAGTAAAACGTCAAATTGTAACCGCCGTTAGTCACACGTATCGATGTTTCGACCTTCCATTATATTCACCAAAGTACAACGGCAAACTGACTAGCGATGATGAAACCGCAATTCAACTATATGGAAAGTAAAATGACAAGGCATGCGAGACTACTAGATTTGCGATCCGCATATATAATGTTGATTTCCATATGTATCCATTGTGGTTTGCTCCCTGCTTGTCAGTTTGCTGTTGTACTATAATAATCAACATGGAAGTTCGAAACGCGCCATTATGTATAACTGACGGTAATTTTGCTATGCTGTTGGACTAGCTAAACTCAATTGGATTGTTGTTTTATTCTAAGCTCGCAAAATCGACTTAAAGAATCGTCATCACCATTTTCTTAATGGAGATACTCGCAACAAGACGCCAAAGTCCATCTGGCTCGTCTCTTAATAATACTCCTCGCAATATAAGACACCAACTTAAGCCCAATATAAAAGTCGATCTAGAAAACTTTTGGACCAGAAAGTCTGAAGAAATGGAAAAGCATTCGCGTCAGCTAATATTCGCTGCTTGTTTAAACTTTTTCGCGCAACTGGTTCGAGAAAATTAAAAGTTAGTGAAACTATGAATGATAGTAGCAATCATTTAATAAATGATAAAATGAGTCGTATTGACAGATGGGCTGAACCTTTTAGAGATCAATTTTCTTGGCCACCCTCGTCAGTTCCGATTCCCGAAAACATGTCTGCATCAACAATGTGGAATGTTAGTCCCGAAGAACTATCCGAGTTAGAAGTACACTATGCAATCCGATCAAATAAACGCCGCAAAGCCGCAGGCTCCGATTACTTTATTCCAGGATTATTTAAGGATGGTTTTCATACAATTTCAGGAGCGTTGACCAAACTTTCATACGATATAGAATGAGGCAACCGTACCACTTAATTCGAATGAGTCGACCATCATTCCTAACGTCAAAAAAGTCAATCGTAATTCGTGCGATAACCATCGTGGTATAAGCTTGATTCGGGGGATCGCAATGTTTTATTCCATATTTTGTCGAAAAGCGGTGTGCACACAAATTTTGTTAATATTATACGAGCTCTCTACACAATTACTTCTGGTCGCGTTAAGGTCTAAAACTAATTGACGTATAACTTTACAACCAGTAGTGGTGTTCGTCAAGGTTGTCCACTTCCTCCTATTTGTTTAATTTTTTAATCGATGCCATTATGAACAACACTCTTCCACACATTCAGGATGCAGGTGTTGAAGTTGTCCGGGGCGATAAACTTGTCGATCTTGACTATGCCGGCGGTATCGTACTATTATTTGACAATCGGGATGCTGGCACCACTCACTCCAACGTTGCGACTGTAGAATGAAGATCTAGACGTAGTCGACAGGTTTACATGTCTTGGGAGCACTATCAATAACTTAGGCAATATGTCCGACGAGGTGAGAATACGAATCGCGAAAGCTAGAGTATCTTTATGGAACCTTCGTCATTTATGGAGAAACGCGAATATTTCACTTTGTCTTAAAAGTGTGGTTTACAATGCATCTGTATGCGCAGTTGTACTATACGCCAGTGAAACTTGTCAATTTAGAGTATATGATTTTAGACTCTTACAGGTATTCGACCAAGATTTACTATAATCAAGGTTCGAACTTCATATAAACACATGGCCCTTTATGTAAATATCTTTGGCATTATAAACTAAGCATCGTATAGTGTTGAAAAGTCAATTCATCCAGTAGACCGGTTTCGCCCTTATTGGGAACTCATGACGAACTAGCCAAGATTTTGTGCGGACAAGGCTCGGACACCGGCACGTCTGCTTCGGAATTTGGTGCTCTAACCACTGAGCCACCCTGCCGCAGGGCGGCACAGTGGTGGGTCAGGTGTTTATATCAAGATCGCAACCTTGATTATAGTAAATGTTATCACCGCCCGTGCATCTAATGCTCATTTAATTAAATGCGGCAGGGTAACTCAGTGGTTAGAACACCAAATTCCGAAGCATACGTGCCTAGGTTCGAGCCTTGTTCACGGCAAATTCTGGCTAGTACGTGATGAGTTCCCAATAAGGACGAAACCGGTCTATTGGATGAATTTCCTTTTCTACACTACACAATATCGAAAATGGTTCTTGTAGACGATCATACATTAAACCTAGGCTAGGTTTTAACGTAGGCGCATTTAATGTGTGAACATTAAAACAACTTGGACAGCAAGAATCTCTTGCTCGTATGTTGGATAAATTAGAAATCGACATATGTTGCGTATCTGAAACCAGAATACAGGATCCTACGTGCATTACAGAACTGGTTGCACCATCCCTGTCTACGCGTTATTGGCTTCGATAATCTGGTTCCACAGAGTTCTCTCAAGCCGGTAAATGTGGCGTTGGTATTGCCTTTAGCGCGCGATCTGAAGCTTGCTTAATCGAATGGATCTCATTGAATAATTGATTGTTTGCGGCACTTTTAAATCTACTAAAATCCCAGCAAAAATCCGTTATCATCGTTGCCTCTTCGTTGTATCTGCATATGCTCCTACCGATTGCAGCACAGAAGAAAGCAAGGACGCTTTTTACTCCGAATTAAGCTCCTTACTAAGTAAAGCACGAAGTTCGGATATAGTCCTGGTTATGGGTGACATGAATGCTCAAGTAGGTCGCTTAAGCAACACAGAATTTCATTTAGGTGGAAGATACACTCTAAGCTCGACTCGCAATGATAATGGTGAACGGCTTTAGTACAAATTTCAGACGTAATGTTAAACGTTGTGCTACATGGCGTCCTCCAGCACCCGGACAACGGTGGACTCAAATAGATCATGTAGCAATTAGTTATAGATGGCGTGGTTGCATCCAGGATTGTCGCTCTTTTTGGAACACTTATGTCGACTCGGACCATGCACTTATCCGTTGTAGATTTGCTCTAAAATTTTCCGGGAAAATAATTAAGAATAAACCCCAAATCGATGTAGGCAAACTCGAAAAACCGTCCATCCGACAAAACTATGAAAATATTCTAAAGGCTAATCTAACTGGTCTGAATAGCGAAAATCCGAATATACTTTGGTCCAAGATAAGTTCCACTATGCACAATGTAGGTACTACTGTATGTGGCATGGCAGGCCCCCGTAGAAATAATCACTGGCTCTCTGTAAAATCTATGGAGATACTCGAAATAAGGCGCCGAATTCCACCTGGCTCGACTCATAATAATACCCGTCGCAATATAAGACGCCAACTTAAGCGCAGTCTAAAAGGCGATCTCGAAAACGTTTGGAGCAGAAAGGCTGAAGAAATGGAAGTAGCTTTCGCGTCAGGTAATAGTCGCTGTTTGTTCCAACTTATACGCACAACAGGTCCGAGAAAGTTAAAAGTTAGCGAAACTATAAATGATAGTAACAACGAATTAATAACCGATAAAATAAGTCGTCTTGACAGGTGGGCTGAACACTTTAGAGATCAATTTTCTTGGCCACCCGCGTCAGTTCCGCTTCCCAGAAAGCATGTCTGCATCAACAGTGTGGAATGTTAGTCCCGAAGAACCATCCGAGTTAGAAGTACGCGATGCAATCCTATCTCTTAAGCGCCGCAAAGCCGCCGGCCCCGATGATCTGCTTCCGGGATTGTTTAAGGATGGTGGCGATATAATTTCAGGAGCGTTGACCAAACTTTTTCATACTATATGGAATGAGGAAACCGTACCACTTGACTGGAATGAGTCGACCATCATTCCCATCTTCAAAAAAGGCAATCGTAATTCGTGCGATAACCATCGTGGTATAAGTTTGACTCCGGTCGTATCAAGGTTATTTGCTTCGATTATCCTACGTCGTCTTAGCGCTTCACGTGAATCACAAACAAGAGAAGAACAGGCCGGATTCCGCGCAGGACGAGGTTGTATAGATAATATTTTTACGTTAAGGCAAGTTCTCGAACAGAGACATTTATATCACCGTCCCACAATAGTCGTCTTTCTAGACTTCAATGGTGCATTTGATTCGGTGGATCGCAATGTTTTATTCCATATCTTGTCGAAAAGCCGTGTGCCCACAAAAATTGTTAATATTATACGAGCTCTCTACACAAATACTTCTGGTCGCGTTAAGGTCTACAACGAATTAACCCATAACTTTACAACCAGCAGTGGTGTTCGTCAAGGTTGTCCACTTTCCCCATTTTTGTTTAATTTTGTAATCGATGCTATTATGAACAACACTCTCTCACACATTCAGGACGCTGGAGTTGAAGTTCTCCCGGGAGATAAACTAGTCGATCTTGACTATGCGGACGATATCGTACTATTATTCGACAATCAGCATGCTGCCCAGACCACCTTAAATAGATTAACAGACGTTGTTCCGTCTTTCGGTATGAAATTCGCACCCTCTAAATGTAAGATACTGTTACAGGATCACCCACCACTCACTCCAAC